>JACDNR010000546.1:0-40953 GCA_013421045.1 Propylea japonica
TACTTATCTAAAAAATCACAAAAAAGTGTCGATAACTTTCGAAAGTGACAAAACATTTCAAAAAGTATCAAGGAAAACCTCTACGTTCAAAGAGTAAAGCTGATGAAGAAAAAATAAGAAAGAAATGAATTTCCATTAAATATTAAATCATCAAGAATTTCACGTATACAATCGAAATATTCTCTTGTAAGTTCACAATTCAACCATGAGCATCGTTTTCCTGCAGCTATATACTTCCCACTGAGCAGCTTCCACGACAAGAGAAGAATAACACTTCCTTGCCTAAAAAACTACCTTCAACTTTACATGCGTGCAAAAAGTGCCAAAAAAATGGTATCAAGTTGAAACATGCTTTTAACGCCGCAGCTTTTTGGAAGCTCCAAATTCCCATTCACTTGTCTCGAACGCAGCTCTGTATAGTTTTGTTGAAACTGGCAACGATCAATTTTACTTAGCCGTTGATACACTATGGAAATTTCGATAATAAATCATTCCAATACCAACTGAAGGAACGTAATCCTATAATAGAATGTAGCGAAGCTGGCGGCAACTGAAATATTCGAGATTATTGGCCAGTAGCTGATTACTCAGCACAGTATTGCGTGGCATGTCATTTCGCTACTCATCTTCACACATGAATTATTATCATTGTTCAATAATCTGGAAAGCTGTAAGTATGATGTACGTGGCACTGAATTCATTTATCGTTTGCCGTTACATAATTGTATTTCTACATAATGCGTCCTTCATTACCTACGGTAATCATATAAAATAATTTGATTCGATAATGGATAATCGTTAAATGGCCCTAACGTGATGAAACCGAGGATGAAACCTTCATGACGGTGTATGGTTATCAATTTATCCAAATGTTATCTTGCTTTGATTTTTATATTTTCTTATTCTTCACTAAAAACTAATTCAACTTTTTGGAGACCCGCTAAAACATACCTTGCTAGGATAGTTTTATTTTTCTATTTTGAGTATTATTGTTGATCGAGTGGAAAAAATTCTAGTGAAAAGCTCAACAATCTTTCTTTTGAAATTATTGGCCAGAAGCTCATTACTCAGCACAGTAGTATTGCTTTGGCAAGTCATATTTCATTTCGCAACCTTACCATCTTCACATCAATATTTCATGTTCAATCATCTGGAAAGCTCTTAGTATGATGTATGTGGTACTGAAATTCATTTATCGTTTGCTGATACAATTATATTCCTATATAATCCGTCTTAAATTATCTAATGTAATAATATGAAATAATTGGTTTCATAATGAATAATCGTAAAGTATCCATACGTTAATTAAATTTTCATAACGAAGTATGGGTATCGATTTTTCTTATTATTATGTTAACTTTCATTGATAATTTATTGCCTAGTTCTTTCAGTTTAGTTTAGTTCAAAAAGGGTTACAGTTCACTGCGACCTCAAGGTCTATTGTTCCCCCTTACAAAGCGTGTCTGGCAACACCGTTCACAGCTGGCCTTCCAGTTCCAGAGATCTAATGAAATCCAATATCTGTGAAGGCCTCAACGAGGCTCACTCTTACAAGTTTCTCTCCCAAGGCATTTTCTCCTCAGGCTCGCAATACTAAAGCATTCCGTGACTAGGTAAACGGAGATTTCTTCCTCCTCCCCACAAAACAACACTCGTCAGTGTCCGATAATCCCATCCTACAGGTGCTCCTGAGGTGACAGTGTCCTGTAAAAAAGACAGTGACGAGGTGTAATTCTAATGCCTCATTCTCCAACAAAATGATATCAACTCACAACTAGAAACATTATTAATATGACTATGCAAAAGCAATGTTCTCATGATATCATATATGTATACTTCTTTGGCTATCAGAACGTTTGAATTTTCAGTTCTGTTGTGATCTCTATAATCTGTTCTAGTAAACAGTAGAGAACTAGTATCAAAGGTTTTCTTATAGTGTTATGTCAAGAGACTTCAATAGAAATCAGAAGAAAAATGTCTATTTTTTCACTCTTTAGATTAATTTAATCTCATCAAAGCTTCTTTTTTGACTCAAATCATTAAGCTGTGCAAACTCACTAAATATAAAAAGTTCATACTGCTTCTAACGCGATTCTCATTAAATTATTACAGCTGAAGCGAAAAAATCGATTAAATCTTGATTCCTCGAGGAAAGACGGGAGCAGAAAGCTGAAAACGGAATTTATTATCGTTCAACGCACACCTTTCGATGCTCACCCTCAGTCTTATTCCGAAACGGGAATCAGGCCTCAGAAACAGCGAGGCGAAAACAAAAACGTACTACCAATTTCTCACTCCGATGTCAAACAATATTGGACGGATCAGCGCCCAGGTCTCGTATCTCGGTTGATTACGGATGTTGGCAACAAGAGTCCGTAAAAAGTTTGATACTAATATTTTCTCCGATTTTCCTCATTTTTAGGTTATTCGGCCGAGATCATCCCCGAAGACGGGTTCGTAGACGGCGTGAAAGACTGCCTATTCGGGAGGAATATGAATGAGATTATATAACGAGATTTGGGTAGAGAATTTCAATAATGGAATATCTTCTGGCGGGGAAGTCTTGAATTTGATAATTTCGAAGGGAATTTGGAAGCCAACAACTGAATCGATAGGGTGAGAGACAATCTTGAGAGAATGCCGAAAGAAGACGTTCAATTATCATTTCTATTGATGAATATTCTCGCGAGGAGATTTTCATATGGGTTAAGTCTGGTAGAGACCGACCATATTTGTTTTCTGAGATATACAGGTGTTTCTGAATTGATGCGAAAGATTTGAGGGGATGATTCCCCAGAATATTTTATGAGAGAAAGTTCCCATAAATGTATTTCCGGAAATCATTGTTTCCAAGATACAGGTGTTGAATATTTACTCAAAAACGGACTGAAAAAGTGGTACTCCACTGAGAATTTTTTGAACCCCCAACTATTTTCGAATTATTCGTTCAATTTCTTCTTCTTCTTCTCTGTGCGGTTGCCTTACCGGCCGAACTGAGGCCTAGTGGCAAATTGTTCACCCGCATCGTTCTATAGAGACTCAGCTCCTCAGACACGAAGACAGAGAAATGTCGCGAGCCTGCCAGGAGTGGTCCCTCTCACATAGAATAGAAGGTGTTGGATTTCCTAGGTGTGTTGACCTTAATTCAGTAATGTTTCCACAGTTGAACAGAATATGCTCAACGTTTCATCAGTACTCTGCACCACCGGCATAGGGAGCATTCTCTTCAAATGCTTGTTAAACAGGTGACCAGTCAATGCACCAGTCACCAGACCGAGTTGTTTCCTCTCCAGCAACAGAAGCCTATTGACCTCACATCGCGAGGACGGTATTCGTTCAATTTAAGACGAAAAAATTTTCAAGCCTTTCTTTCGTGCGCGGCTCCCTTTAAAAAAAATTAACATCTTGACGTAGTATCACTTCTACATAACATGTTGAAGTAACGAAAATACGCGTCAAAGTGTTTGATTTTCTTGAATAAAAACGACACCCCACACGAAAAGAAAGCAGAAGAGATTTTATCACATATTGAACGCAGAATTCAAAATAGTTGAAAAAATGATATATACGATCATACATAGTCAGTGGCACAGCCAGGATGTTTGTTTTGGGGGGGGCTGTGAACTGAACAATTCTTGATGATACATGATACAACAAATACGAAGTTGCAAAAAAAATGAACTCAGAAAAATTGACAATTAGAATCTTTTGGGCTGCAGCCCCAAAGCCCCCTCCCCTAGCTGCGCCAGTGTACATAGTCGTTTTGATTCAAAGTTCAAACAGTGCAACTGGTCTATCTCACCCGCATGTCGGGGTTAGACCGACCACGAAATTAAGGGTGGAAATCGACTGCAGACCATAACAAAGCGTAAAACACTCTTCACTTGACTTCCAACAGGGCATTGCTGCCTCGAAAATCATACAATAGGAATTATCTTCTCTCAATATTTATCGAACAAATTTCCTGTTTTGTGGAAGGAATGAAGCCATGAAACCTACTAACATCAAACGAATGTGAAACTCATCGGAAAAAAATAAATAAAAAAAGGATTGTCGATACCTAATATTTTGTTGCCCAAACAAGGTCGAACAATCTCATAGAAGCCTAGGCATCATTACGGAAAACATGACAAAAATAATACTTCAACAAACTTCAAAACTCATGCCAGAATACAAACATAAATCGTGATATCTTCAGTGATTCCAATTCCCTATCTCGCCCCAGATTCCACGTGAACATGCATTTTCAATTCCAAACTTTTCCTCTGCATACAGGATGGAAACTCATTTTCCTAACAGAAATTCGCCTGAGGAAGTTCTAATTGCAGGTTCTACGAATAGTCACCCCGTGCTTATAATTCTGCTCACCTTATTTCCGTATGTTACGAGTTAATTGGATATAAAATTTGATGACTGATTCAAGGAACAAGTGCTTATAGTTTTCGCCTGGCTCGATACGAAACTGCTCATTAGATGATCGTTCTGAGGGTTGAAAAACGTGCAGGCACCTGCGGCATATCCTAAGAGTTTCCAGGAAGAGAATGTTCGAGAACTCTATTCCGTGCACCAAGGGATGCTTCTCAAAATGCAGATTCCTGAACAGCATTCCAAAGTTTTTATGGAAAGAATCGGAGAGAACGTTAATTTTATACAGGGTGTCTACATTCAAGGGGACAACTTGAAGGGGGGATTATACGAATGATTCGCAACCAAAGAATGTCCATATAATACATAGTCGAAATGTTGACGTTTGTTTTTCATTTTAACATTTCTTGATTTCACTAAATATTTCGAGTTTTTCCTCTGAAATGATCGTTATTCAGTTTTTCTTGTAGTTTGTTTTCAATGGTAAATCTGCCCCCGCAGCCTTTCCGGTTCATAATGAGGGGATCGATTAGGCATTGAATGAAAATAATTCATCCAACCTTTTCAGCTTTTTATCTCAAGCCATTTTTGAGCTCTTTGTGAAAAACATTTTTTTGATTTAATTTTTTTTCCTCTTGTGAAATCCAAAATTTTTGGATGGTTATTTTTTCTCTTGATTCTTTGCTATTGAATTATAGACCAAAAATTTGTTTCATGAATTCAGCTGAAAAATCGGTTTCAGAAGAATAAAAAAAAAATTATAAATATTTGTTCTGGGATTATCCTCCCCAATTGTCACCGCAATTTTGACATAAAATGTCTTCTTTAGAGCTCTATACCCTGAATTTTTTCACAATTTTTAAATTGGTGAAACATTTCGAGGAAAAAAAATTAACACTGTTTGAAATTTGGATTCAGCAGATAACCATCCAATTTTGGTACCGTTGTATTCATATTGGCTCCCTAAACAATACTAGTGAAAAAACAATTGGAGATCTGTCTTAGTTTGGAAGATATGGGCTCCCAAATTCCGAAAAATAATTCGCCGGAAAGTCACTTTTCTCCCTACAAAAACACTGAATTCCGCTCAATTATGTTGAAGCCCTCGAAACATTTAAACATGAAGATTTGATTTATTTATTTCAAATATGTTGAAAAATTATTGCAAAAACATCGAAAAAATTCGAGGAAAGCCCCGCTGTTCCTTATGATAAGTTTTGGCAAACCGCGAATTATTTCGCGCGCGAATATGACACGATGGATACCGGTAAATCCCGCTTCATTTCCTATGTCACTTGCCGAAAAACTGTGCGATAGTGCCAAACTTACCATAAAAAACGGCGGGCTTTTCTCGAATTTTTTCGATTTGTTTTTGCAATAATTATTGAATATATTCGAAATAAAATCAATCAAATCTTCATGTTGAAATGTTCAAAGAGGCTTTAAACTCATAAAGCGGTAAATCAGTGTTTTGTAGGGAGAAAAGTGACTTTCAGACGAAATATTTTGGATTTGGTGGGGCCCATATCTTTCCAAACTAAGACTGATCGCCAATTGTTTTTTTTCACTACTATGGTTCAGGGAGCAATGTGAAAACAATGGCACCAAAATTTGATGAATTCGGCAGAATCTCAAAATCTAAACAGTTTAATTTTTTCGAAATGTTCCACCAATTTTGAAAACGGGTAAAATTCCAGGGTGTAAAGGACCAAAGAAGACATTGTATGTCAAAAAATGGCGGTAAACGTGGTAATAGATTTTATGGATCAATTCAATGGATTCAGACCAGTAAGTTTCAGATTATTTCACACCTAAATAATTTTTGGAATTACTGCCATAATCGCAGGCAATATATTCGTTGAACATAGCTGTTAAAGATCCTGAATTCAATATTAACCTTGGGATGAACATACGCAATATCGAAAAACTCTAAAATAGAGCTCGCACTCTCACTTTCCTTTAACTACTCGAGTTCAATTTTCAGAATGTCATAATTCGCACATTCGAATGAGAAATAATAATTCATAATTCAACAGGGGCAAGCTTTCTGCCTCGCGATCTCAGTGAAATGGCATTTTTATGGCAGATGTATTCCCCTTATCCATTTGAAGGTTCGCTCAATCTGAGTAGGTAGTGCTAGAATGCTGATTTTATGGGAAATAATCATCAAATTGATTCAAGCAATCAGCCAGAGTAGGCGTTTTATAGGATGGATTTCGGGATACTAAAGACATTTTCACTTCAGAATTCCAAGGGATTTATTGCTTTCAGTCAAGTACTTGAGTTATGTCTGGGTTAATAGATCAATTTCATCGATTATTTATAAATAAATGAAGAAATGTTTAGAGTAACGTGCCCTAAAAAAAGAAATCGTAAAAAAATTTAAGGCTAAAAAAACTCACACTTGAATATTGATTAACATAATCTCTCTTCATTCTCTAACTTTTTGACTGAAAAATATGGTTCTACTTCATATGCAACCATTTTGTGTCTTCATTGATTCAATAAATTGATATTAATCTAAATTGATTCCTCTGCAACGTCGTGCCAACTAGAGTTACCAGGTAACAGCGATTGAAGAACTTAAGCTTGCCCTTCAAAATATTTCTTCGCATAAATTTTGTGTTCTTGGTTAGTTGTTTTTCCATTATCAGGTTTCATCTTAGTTAAATTACCCTTTGTATATTGAGTCTTGAATGCTATTCTCACATTGAAAAAGATACTATCAGTGCTGACTTAACTAATGTGAAACCTGGTAATGAGAATCAACGAATCAAAAACTGCCATACAAGAAGAACTTTGCGAGGTGGTGGAACCTATTTTAAATAATTCGAATCTTCGATCAGAGAAATAAGAAATTTGCTCAATAGGGAAATCGGTACTGGTAAGTCGAAGCTGTTCAATGTCTTTGAATGAAGAATGAAGGATTTTTTTGCGGCGAAACTAACTATTATCAAAAGCAAAAAAGAAAAACTGAAACGTTTAGAATTGAAGGAAGCGGTCATGTCAATTATGGAAAATTCATAAGTCATTTGTCGATTGATGTCAAAAAAATATGTGCTTCAATGGAAAGATCCGCCTGGAAAAACAACAAATGGATTGTTTACCAACTGATTCCTGATTCAATCGAAAAAAGATGGGGTCATCAATGATTCTTTTTAAAAAAAATTCAAGAATGACAAACATTCTCACTAGTCAAGAAAGTAGCTTTTCTAAAAGTTACAAGTCTTCAGTGTTCTCTTTGCGACGGCTTGGGAATTTTGGCCGAACCTAGAATTCAAGAAGAAGAATTAGCCAAAATAATAAAATAATAATTCAGTCAACAACGACGCATTACATTTTTATCCTTTTTCAACCATAATAGCAGGAGAACAGAGTAAGCACAGAACTACTATGTGAAATGAAAATTAAGCCAATCAGAAGCGAAGAAAATTCACTGCAATCGATTTATGAATAAAATAACTGAGTTGTACCCTCCCATTAATATACTTATGTATAGGGTTATGAAATATTTGAGAAAAACTATCATTTAAAACTGAGTGCTTCTCCATAACAAATTTGGCAGTTAAGTTTTCACCTGTTTATTACCTCCTTGCTGTTGAAACTAGCACGATCCAAGTTTAAAAGGGCCCACTCACTAAGAGGGAAGCGCGAAGACTTGAATGCGCGTTGTACGGGGTACAGTTAAAACAGTGTGTGCATGGCGTAAATTTGGAATGCGCATTCATCTCCGTCGTGTGGCGTGTGCATTCTTCCCCGTACGTGGAAGAATGACCAAAAACGACCGTGTATGGACAACAAGTCTCTGCACGTTTCATATGTTTAGCAACACAGTGTCGGGTTCGATATTTATACCTTGGAAATTTTTTCCTGAATAACAACACACGCCACTGCCATTAACATCAGATCTTTTTTCGACGTCATCTCACGCTTGTCGCACATCCAAACCAACACGCAAAAGTGTATGTGTGTGGGAAATATGAATGCACACGTTTGCTTTACAGCAAACGTGCAGAGACTTAACTGCGCATTCTTCCTTCTTAGTGAGTGGGCCCCTTTATAGTCGGTCATAGTTTTTTACTTCTGTTTGAGTAACTTAAAGAAAAACTTTCAGCTTTTATGAAATAAGGACCTTGTATAGTTTCTTCTACCATATGTCAGAAGAATGGTTTAACCACAGAATTAGAGACATTAAAATCCACCACTCTGCAAATAAGACAAGAAGCTCGCACCACTATGTGTAATGGAAAACCACTGTCTCCCTCAGAAGCAACGAAAATTCACTCGTATCGATTTATGAATAAAACAAATGAGTTGTACCCCATTAGTAGATTGGTATACAATAGGGGATCGTGTGCGATCGGGTCCCGTGTTTCCTGCAGGAAATTCACGGATGAAGAGACTTTAAACTGGTAATCCTGAACGATCGCCTGTACTGTTGCCGCTTGAGTTGAAAACCTTGTTAGGTCACTTTTCGTATTAGCCTCCGTACCTTGTAACGACTGCAAGTAGCGAATAAATCCGTTACGGGTCCGATGTGAAGAATATGCACATGTTTTAGTCTGTTCTGCTGCATTGTGCTGCCGGAGACGAAACAAGAGAAGTGTCCGAGACGCTGTTTTGGAAATCGGTTCCAGTTACTTTTAAATAATTCTGGTATTCGTTCTACCTTCTTTCTGATAGAAACAATTGAGTTAGGTTTGAGGCCAAACTCATCGATGTAAGATTAGGTATATACTGTTTCGTTTTTCTGAAATATGCTGAACTCCACCACCAACATTATTTTATGAAATTCTTGGTTATCTCTATTATTTTTGCTTGTAGTATTCAACGTTTCGACCAACTTTTGCGTTAGGAAGTATTTAAGACTTCTCAGAAAACTTTGATCTTTGTTGATTGAATCAGTAGTCATATTTTTTTTCTGATCTTTTTTTATTTTTTTTCTATTGAATCCAATATTATTTGAAAATTAACAGATTGTCGACTGAAAGGATTTTCAGTAATTGAAATAAAAAAGCTCTTTTTAGTGGAATGAAACTTTTTTCTGGAGTTCTGTATTTTCTTTATATTATTGGAGCATCACCTCATAAAATCTTATGACTTGTCATGTCCTGCAAATTTTATGTGCATCGATTTGAAAATCTACGGGCGTTCAGTTTCTCAACCGTCTGTTGGTCTCAAAAAATCTGAATTCCAATAATAAGACTCAGCCTCATAAAGACGATACAAACTGTTCGCTAACTAAATCGATCAAAAATATACAAAGTCTTGAGTGTTTTTCGGCGATCGCTGGTAAATGCTGACCAAACGTTAAATACAATAAGCAAAAATTATGGAAAAACCCTAAATAACATTTCAATAATCGTTACACTCTATAGGAAACTGACTCAAAGCGATAATGAACAATGCGCTTTTTTAATGTTTAATATTCAACATCTGATAAGAATAGTTGTTGTAAATGAGTTTCAATATAGGGTGTCATTTTGAATAGCCCTCTTTTTCGATATACGTCACGTTTGAATTTTTTGACATTCGACAGGAAGAAATACGCTATAAATAAAAATGGAACGATATACGCTTCAGCAACGATTTGAAATTATTAAAATTCACTACAGAAATAGTAAAATTTGGCAGAGACGGTTCCAAAACTCGAACATTTTTTGGTGATGAAGAAATTGGTGGAAAAATTCTAGCTTTTGGGACAAGTAAGTGATGCGAAGAATGTTGAAGAAAACCCAGTTTGTCCATTCCTCCTGATTAATGATTTTTTATGACCGAAATTGGATACTAGATATTGATCTGGATAACGTTTATTTTTAACAAGACGGCGCTACGTGCCATACAAGCAATGAAACCATTGATCTTTTGCGGGAAAAGTGGACCATGTTATCTCTCGAAGAGGTGATCACAATTGGCCACAAAGATCTTGTGATTCAACACCTTACAAATTCTTCCTTTGGGGCGACGTGAAAGGGAAGGTCTACGCTATTAACCCAGCTTCGATTCAAGTTCTCAAAGATGGAATTCGTGAGGCTATCGAGGACAGAGGGCAGCCACTTTGCGATTTGGCTATGAAAATTTTCATTAAAAGGATATGGTCCTGTAATCGTGGTCGTGGTGGTCATTTGCCTGAATTATTTTCCACTATTAGCGGTATAGCTTCTTCTTTATAATGAAAAAAACATCCGATCATTTATATTGAAAAACGGCATTTCTCTTCGAATATCAAAATAACACCTCTTTTTGGAAAACCCTTCATTAAGTAGAACCTCTAGTACAATATCAATACAGATAAAGCAGTTTATTCTTCGAATAACAACAGAAAAAACAATACATTTACGAGGAAACAATAATGAAGGATAGGTGGACCAGGTTCGCCTCTACAAGCGATGATTCTTCAGGATCCTCAGATATTCAAGGAACTAGAAAACCCTTGTAGTGGGTAGTAATCTCTCATGATTCATACTCGTATACTCTTATACTTCCCCATGAAACCCAAATTGAATTGGGATACCTGTCTTGGTGACATAACCGTTTGTCGTTTGTCTTTATAATCTATTTGAAAATACTTGTTTTAGTGGTACTGAATATAGCTTGAAAGTCTACTATCAGTTCTTTGATAAAAAACTTATACAGAAAATCACACAATTCCCTTAATCAATCATCGAAAGCCTGCAGGTATCTGCCAGTCAACTGCCAGCAGGATCATGCAACAACCTCTTTTAACAAGTCTAATCGGGCCGGAAGCAAAAATCATCCCGCTCTTCAAAACTTTACAATGTAGATAACCCAACGAAGCCAAATCAGACTAATTAATCCCCTCACTGAAGTTCTCCTTTGTTCCAGAAGTTGCCACGAATAGAAAAGGTTCTTCAATCTCGCTAATTTATTTCGAAACCCCTCCAGCCTCAGTCCATACTTCGCTCTCCCACCTTTTCCCCACCTATTAGCTCCGCACTGGCGTCGGCAGCGTCGTTCTTGCATTCCACGTGATTCCAAAGCACAAGCGTCGGTTTCTCGTCTTCAGCTCTTATCTCATATATATGTTAAAATTAAGTCCGATTAGAATTCGGAACCGCCACTCAGCTATCTGAATTTCAAATTTTATTACTGGTATAAACTGTCTCTGCTTTGGTCGAAAGAATTCCGCCTTTCCGATCTGATGAAGCAGTGAATACGAAAAATTGCATTAAGAGTGCGATAAATTTAATTTCGATGTAACGGCGGGTGTAATGGTGAATATTCGATGCGTAAATCAGGATTTGGTCTTGAGAGACTATCCTTATATTTCCCCTAAGTTCTTGGGGTTAATCTTCTGGAAAAGAGCGCCATATGTCCTTCAGTTTGTTTACAGAAATGCGTAGAATACTCAGCTTGGACGCCAGTATGAAATATTTCGTCCAATGTTCTTATCATTCTTTTAGAAAAATCAGGATAAATTGTTGTTTTTCATTAACTTTATCGATTGCAATTTTTCCAACATCGAGGTATTCTGTTCATTGATTTATGCAGAATGAGTTGTCTCTGCTTTGGCCGAAAGAATTCCGCCTCTGAGATCTGATGAGGCAGTGAATACGAAAAATTGCATTAAAGAGTGCGATAATTTTTAGTTCGATGTAACGGCGGTTGTAATGGTGAATATTCGATGCGTAAATCAGATTTGGTCTTGAGGGACTATCCGTATATTTCCCCGAAGTTCTTTGGGTTAATCTTCTGGAAAAGAGCGTCATCTGTCCTTCAGTTTGTTTACAGAAATGCCTAGAATACTCAGCTTGGACGCCACGAGGAAATATTTTGTCCAATGTTCTTATCATTCTTGTAAAAGAATCAGCAAAATTATTTGTTTTTCATCAATTTACGATTGAAAGTTTCCAAATTGACTGGTCAGTATCAAGGTATTCTGTTTACCTGATTCATGCAGAATGATTTGTCTCTGTTTTTGTCGGAATAATTTCGCCTCTGCGATCTGATGAAGCAGTGAAGACGAAAATTGCATTAAAGAGTGCGATAAATTTAATTTCGATGTAACGGCGGGTGTACCTAATGGTGAATATTCGATGCGTAAATCAGGATTTGGTCTTGAGGGACTATCCGTATATTTCCCCGAAGTTCTTTGGGTTAATCTTCTGGAAAAAAACGTCATCTGTCCTTCAGTTTGTTTACAGAAATGCCTAGAATACTCAGCTTGGACGCCACGAGGAAATATTTTGTCCAATGTTCTTATCATTCTTGTAAAAGAATCAGCAAAATTATTTGTTTTTCATCAATTTATCGATTGAAAGTTTCCAATTTGACTGGTCAGTATCAAGGTATTCTGTTTACTGATTCATGCAGAATGATTTGTCTCTGTTTTTTTGTCGGAATAATTTCGCCTCTGCGATCTGATGAAGCAGTGAAGACGAAAAATTGCATTAAAGAGTGCGATAATTTAATTTCGATGTAACGGCGGGTGTACCTAATGGTGAATATTCGATGCGTAAATCAGGATTTGGTCTTGAGGGACTATCCGTATATTTCCCCGAAGTTCTTTGGGTTAATCTTCTGGAAAAAACGTCATCTGTCCTTCAGTTTGTTTACAGAAATGCCTAGAATACTCAGCTTGGACGCCACGAGGAAATATTTTGTCCAATGTTCTTATCATTCTTGTAAAAGAATCAGCAAATATTTGTTTTTCATCAATTTATCGATTGAAAGTTTTCCAATTTGACTGGTCAGTATCAAGGTATTCTGTTTACTGATTCATGCAGAATGATTTGTCTCTGTTTGGTCGGAATAATTTCGCCTCTGCGATCTGATGAAGCAGTGAAGACGAAAAATTGCATTAAAGAGTGCGATAAATTTAATTTCGATGTAACGGCGGGTGTACCTAATGGTGAATATTCGATGCGTAAATCAGGATTTGGTCTTGAGGGACTATCCGTATATTTCCCCCCGAAGTTCTTTGGGTTAATCTTCTGGAAAAAAACGTCATCTGTCCTTCAGTTTGTTTACAGAAATGCCTAGAATACTCAGCTTGGACGCCGAGGAAATATTTTGTCCAATGTTCTTATCATTCTTGTAAAAGAATCAGCAAAATTATTTGTTTTTCATCAATTAATCGATTGAAAGTTTCCAATTTGACTGGTCATTATCAAGGTATTCTGTTTACTGATTCATGCAGAATGATTTGTCTCTGTTTTGGTCGGAATAATTTCGCCTCTCTGCGATCTGATTGAGCAGTGAAGACGAAAAATTGCATTAAAGAGTGCGATAAATTTAATTTCGATGTAACGGCGGGTGTACCTAATGGTGAATATTCGATGCGTAAATCAGGATTTGGTCTTGAGGGACTATCCGTATATTTCCCCGAAGTTCTTTGGGTAATCTTCTGGAAAAAACGTCATCTGTCCTTCAGTTTGTTTACAGAAATGCCTAGAATACTCAGCTTGGACGCCACGAGGAAATATTTTGTCCAATGTTCTTATCATTCTTGTAAAAGAATCAGCAAAATTATTTGTTTTTCATCAATTTATCGATTGAAAGTTTCCAATTTGACTGGTCAGTATCAAGGTATTCTGTTTACTGATTCATGCAGAATGATTTGTCTCTGTTTTGGTCGGAATAATTCCGCCTCTGCGTTCTGATGAAGCAGTGAATACGAAAAATTGCATTAAAGAGTGCGATAAATTTAATTTCGATGTAACGGCGGGTGT
Organism: Propylea japonica; assembly: GCA_013421045.1. Classification (NCBI taxonomy): domain Eukaryota; kingdom Metazoa; phylum Arthropoda; class Insecta; order Coleoptera; family Coccinellidae; genus Propylea; species Propylea japonica. Next base: position 14,058 of record JACDNR010000546.1, read on the forward strand.
AATGGTGAATATTCGATGCGTAAATCAGGATTTGGTCTTGAGGGACTATCCGTACATTTCCCCAAAGTTCTTGGGGTTAATCTTCTGGAAAAGAGCGTCATCTGTCCTTCAGTTTGTTTACAGAAAAACGTAGAAAACTTGGACTGGAAGAAATGCTAAAATATTTTGTATCATGTTTTCATTATTTTTGCAGAACGACCATGAATTTCGCCGATTGGAATTTTTCAGTATGACAAATCGATACTAATACTCTTCGTTTATGGGTTCGAGTATTTTAATATTTTGAATGCTTGAAAAACGTATATTTTAATTCGATTTTTTCTCGACTATTGATTGATTCATTGGATTATGGTCGACAGGACTACATTTTTACCACTACAGAAAATTTCCTTGAAGACTTCACTCTTATGTGGGCTGGCCTAAACCAGTTCTATTCAGCCGCCCATAAGTGGTTGAACCAGATATGTTATTTGAGTGTTAATTCCGTCTGATATAAAGAAGTTACCTACCAATTACTTGGGCTAAATATTGTGAAGATTTCGAAATGAAAACATCATTATGATGAGAAATAAAGCAAAGTCTTCCTTCTAAAAATGTTTACTGATAGAACGAGCCACAGTATAAATCAATGAGTGTAAATGTTCTATTTGTCAGAAGTTTATATAGGTGAACTTACATAACACACTACAGATATCCAATATCTATGCAATAATGGAAAGTATATATTGATGAAAATCCATCGATATTATGTTTTCATGTTTATATAAGCGGAAAGATATAAATAAAACAAGAATCTTTCTGATCTTTAAGTACCCACATGTCATATTACTATCATCTGTTCACCGTATCCATCAGACTTGTTGGGATCCATTTAATCGATGGAGTCTATTAAATTATTCGGATAGACTATATTTAACTCATTACATTTAGATGACGCATGATCTTTCATGGTTGATCCAAGTTAAAACTATTCATGGTGCATAAGATAAGAAATAAACAGAGCAAAAGAATAGCATTGACCCAAATATATACAATCTAGTTCATAGGCAAATTCATTTGAACTAATGGTATCCATAGAACAATCGAAACACTTCCTCACTCTGAATATCTCACATTCAAATATAAACACTGATTGTTTTCACTCTCTGACAACCAATGCGGAACAGATCTAACCTATTAAATCGGTAAGCATAACACAGGGATTACTTATATTCTATTTTCAACCAACCTAATACGAACAAAGTGAGCCGAAAATTTATTACGAAATCGCAATAGATAACATAGATAGATAGCTCATAGATATCCATCAAGCGGGAATCTATTAACAAACACATAGATAAAAGCTATATTTTCTCCAGACTGAGCCAATGCTGATCTTGGAATCAATATTTGTCAATACTGATGAATGGTCTATTTCTAGTGATAAAATAAGACTGATTTTTCAGTTTTTTAGTTGTTTATATCATTTTTCTACTTATTTTATCGTTTTTTAAAAATAATACTTTTCTTCGTTTTCTGCATAGACGAATGTTGAAATATAGACGCTGTTGATGTTTCTAAAAATGTCTCTTTATTCACAGATCAAACAAGTTTGAAAAGTTTTTGAATTAACCTTAACGAGTGAATAAAACGAATTGTTAGATATACCTAAGTAAATGGTCGAATTCAAACTGTGAAATTATTTGCTAAATTCAGTTCAACAGAGCATTACCTGTCATTTTATACATATAGTCCGTTCACGAAAGTTTGAGCCGTCGGTTGGCCATGGAAAGTTGGCATATTCCAGTGGTGTATATTGAAATTTTAGGTTATGTTTGTTTATTTTCTTGTCAGATTGATACGTTGTGTTGTCAATATCGCATAGAGTTCTCTGAATACTCGCAAGCTCGTCAAACGAGGCGTGGTACATTCGGCAACGTTGTCTTTATTTTTCGTTATGACAGCAAATACTGCCAACTTCAGATAAATGAACAAACGCCTACTTTGCGCTCAAACTCTCGCGAACGAACATAATCAATTAATTCCATACAATGCTGATCTGTGAAGTTGTAATCATTCTGACACCTCGAATTCGTAAGCTTAGGTTGAGAATTTAGAAGAAGTTTGAATTTGGATATAGTCCAGTCTATTTAGACATTCGAAGTTACATAAAGTCCCCAGCAAGCTGAATTTCTGTGAAGTTGTTTATCGTTATCGTCATAAATATGCACACGTTTCCACGACACCTATGAGGTAGTGTACTTAGCGTGTTTTTTTTAACGTGGTTTCCCCAGTAGGCCTACTCCACGGGTCAGTTGTGATCCTGTTTAATGTAAAACTATTGCAAAATAAAGAAATTTTCGAAGATTGGGAAAGATAAAAGCGATGTAAATGAAAAAAAGGGGTGAAGTTTATTCGTCTTATTCGTAAGTTTCAAATTCTTGTTCTTCTTCTTGATCTTCCTCTTCATCTTCATTTTGGATGCAAGTAAATTGCGTCAATAGCGATGTATCGCATGATACTTCGTCGGAGTCAAACGAATCCTCCATTGTTTGTGATTCAATATTAGAGCACAATCGGCCTTGACAATTTTGCATGCCAAAGAACAAGGCAGTCCGACTTTTTTGCAACCACATTTAGCACTGCATCCTTTTTTGCAGTGGAGTAGGCCTACTGGGGAAACCACGTTAAAAAAAACGCGCTAAGTACACTACCTCATGGGTGGCGTGGAAACGTGTGCATAGGTACTTATGACGATAACGACTTTTATAACTTTTTGAATCGTTATATCTCAGAAACGGTGGCTCGTAAGAAAAAAGTATTGATACATTCTTTATAGATAATTTTATGGTCTACAATTTTTGTCTGAGGTATTTTTATGATAAAATTTACCGTTTTGCTGAAATAGCGAAAAACTCATTTTTTTGACCTTTGACCTTGAATTGAATTTTTTCCTTACAGGGGAATGATAAGGAACTTCTAGACATTGTTTTTAATTATATTTCGAACATTTCACTGAAATTCAGCTTGTTGGGGCTTTATGTAACTTCACTCCCATTTTTTGGTTTAAATAGACCGGACTAATAGAAACTTTGAAAAACATAGAAATAGTATGAATATACACACGTTTCAATCTCTGCCAACCAATGCGGAACAGATCTCACAAATTAAATCGTTAGCTTAAACACTGGGATTACTTATATTCTATTTTCAGCCAGTTTAATATGAACAAAGTGAGCAAAAAACATTATTACGAAATCACAATGGATAACAGATAGATAAATCCCCCATTGATCTTCTACAAGCGTGCATGTATGAACAAACAATAGATGTGATTAAGGCTATATTTCTTCCGGACTAGGCCAATGCTGATCTTGGAATCAATATCTGTCCATGCTGAAGCATAGTCCATTTCTAGTGATAGGAATTATTCTTTCAGATTTATCATTTAGCTCTGAAGGGGTAGCATGGATCGTCTGTAGAATAGATGTATTTTCCGGAGTGATCGTAAATTGCTCTTGAAGATAGACGACGCTGGGTTAAGTGCAATTTAGTGTTGAATTGCTTATATGCCCTATATTCCATCTACAAAGGTTGCCAGTATGTAAGGAATCGTACGCCACTACGACATAAAGAACACGAAATTAGCATTGATATTTATTATTCATGATTAAAGAGAAGAAATCTGGTTTAGTTTGCTGAGGAAAATTGAAATATTGTAAAAAATTTGCTCATAGTCATTACTAATTTTTTATTGAGTTCTTTTCCTCATGATTCTGGTTACTTCCTTCAAACAAGTGTTATATGAGTTTTGGACATCAGAGGGCCAAACTAAGATTATTGAACCAGCCGATATTTACACTCCCAAACTGAAATTAAAAGATGTTTCCATAGAAGCGCAAGATTTAAGTGTTCGATAGAAAATTGTTCTTTGTGGCGAAGTAATGAAAAATTCACTGGTTCAGAAAATATACTTTTAAAAATGTATTGGACAAAGTATTTATAAATGGCCCCCACGTCTTTGCTGGCATAAGCGACAAAATGTTTAGTCCTTCAAACCATAATAACTAAGGCTCAAATGTAACAGTTTTGCCAATTAACGAAGTCATCGAATTGAAAATGGGTCTCATCTATAAAAATAATTCTTTTCTGCGTAACCAAAAGCAGCTCAAATATACTATTTGTGAATTATTTTGTCTGTTCATGGTCCACTCACAGAAATTTTGGAGTGCCTGTTGAAATAAAAACATTTGTGGAGGATGGCGAATTCGCGTCTCTGGATTTTCTGGCACACTCTCACGAATTGCCGTGATGTTTCGTTGTGAACGACCTCTATGAGTTCGTATCGTCTGTTTCACGTCATTGACAGGGTCACTTTTTATTATTCTGTTAATTTTAGGTGTATACCTAAGCCACATTATTTCGACTGAACATTGCATGCACTTTACGAATAGTGGCTTTCAAACTTTCACCATTTCAACACTAATTTTTGACAATCCGGACGAGTTGATCTACTGCTAAATGCTTCATGTTCACCAACTATCATCTGTCAACTTTCGCTCTCTAATTTATGACTCTATTTGGCTCCACCTGATTACTTGATTTGAAATATTTTTTTTTAATCTTTTTAGGTTTCCACTCCCAGTCTCTGAAACAGAAATAATTGAAGAAATTTCAATTAAGATTAAGTGCTCCTGGCAAAATCTTTGCACTTATTCGTCAGGAACAAATTGGTTTTGAAAAAATCGTTGCCTAAAAATGTCAATGAAAAACAAATGAAAAAACACACAATTCCGAAGATTTTGCAAGTTTGACTGAAGAAGGTGTTTGATATAGGCACCCAAACGTTACATTATCCTCTTCATTTATTTCCTTCTTTATAGTGTTACTCTCAGGAAACATTTTTTTCAAAACCATTTCACTCCTGATGAATAAGTGCAAAGATTTTCGAAGGAGCACTACATCTTAATTAAAACTTTTTCTATTATTTCTGTTTCAGAGACTGGGAGTGAATATCTTAAAAGTTTTTTAGAAATGCAGAATCCTTCCAGATTATATTTCAATCGATATTGATTTATAACTAATTGGAGGAGGGACAAAAAGGCTTGGTAGTTGCGGCATCTATTATGCAACCAATTTCATAATTTTTTGTGCAGTTTCGCCAAAGAAATATTATATAATAATTCAAAAACTACGTTTATGATCTGGATTGCCTATTCCATATAAAGTATTCACTTATTCTTACCAAGTAGTTTTGTCTTGTAGATAAAAGTCAAAAGTTTTCTCGAAAATACCAAGGAAAAATTATTCTCCAGAAATATGATGAAGGGAAACAGATACTGCTGACCTTCTTTCATTGGGATATATTACGCAGGATCGTATTCAAGCCGCATCCAATTTGTATTCGTAATACAAAGTTCCATTACTTAATGCCTCATTTGAATAATTCGAATACTTCTATTTCTGGAAAATTCCCTGCTCTGCAGAACGCGAGTAACTTACAACATGATATTCGGAATTTATCCATGATCGTAGATATAGTCAGCTTCATTAACTTGCTTAAATTCTGTTCGAGCTAGAATTTCCGCAAGATTAAATCTATATTAAGCACAGGCTGAATCAGGCTTCTTCATCGACTTCATAATGGTAAATTGATAATTTTCTGTACGGAGTATTCGCTGCATTTTCCCATGCATTTGGCTCGCAGCGGGAATTTCATTTTCTCCTTGAAGTGGAAATTCTCCTAGCTAATCTATTTATCTTGACTGTAGATATATCCTCCGGATCAGACTATTTGACATCTAATTTCGTCGAAACATTTGCATCAAAATGGGATATGAACTACCATGAAATTCTGAAGGTTCTAGAAACCGTGTCGTAAATGATATTTCCAATAATATATATTACCATCAACTGTTCCATGGCAGATAATATTTTACTATAGGGGGTAATTTATTGTTGTGAGATATTTTTCTTCCTTCATTTCGAATAGTTATTTCCTTCCACTGTTGAAAAATAAAGGTGTTTTTTATCCGAGTAAAGTTTTAGAACAAAAGGTTATGTTTTTTTTTTCAAAACATTGACATATAAATTATACGGTGTTTCAAATGCACGGTTATTGAAAAATGAACGAGGAACATTATTTGCATTCGTTTTCGAGAAAGTTTTGTTGGTATTTGCAGTGTCAGTTATGACATTCATGTACAAAAATTATATCTGCTAAATAGTCCCCTGTTGCTATTCTGCAGACGTCAACTCTTTTGATGAAATTTGGACATAATTGAGGCTGTCTCTAACACTAATGACATAGATAATTCCATCCTTCAGACTTGGCTTTTTACATAGCCCCAAAAAAAAAGTTCAACTGTGTCAAATCAGATGATCTTGATGGCCAATTGACATCACCGTTTCTAGAAATTATTCCTTCAGAAAATTTTAGTCTCAATAAATGATCTAATAACTTCGATTTCTGTGTTATTGAAACCTTATATGCCTTCAGAGCTAAATCTTTGTGTGATGTCAATGAATTCATTGTAATTTTGGACGAAAAAGTAACAATGATTTTCAGTCGAAACAAAAATTATCCGGAATAAAAGAACATGAACTTCAATTTTCCATAAAACTAATTTCACAGAATTTTACTGGTAAAAACAAATAGTGGTACAGTATATTTCAACGACTTGAGTGCCTAAATTTCCCACTGTTCATTGAAGTGTCCAGTCTAATATTTTCCCAAAATTCAGAATTGGTTCGACTAATTTGCGCTCATAACTTGGTCTGGGAAATGAATTCATTACTTTGGAAATTTATGCTGATGTTCTACGAAGTTCACACCACCGGCAACAGCTCTGGAACCTCTGTAATTCCATTCAAACTATCTTCAACGACGGTAGCCTGCAGTTATGGTTTATACTGTTACAATTTCCCGACCTCAATTATGAAAATTTCGACGTATGTTGTGGTAGTAAGTATCATAAACTTTATGGACTGTCATAAAAACTTGAGACGGAAATTTCAAGGTGTTAACTATCCTTCTGCACCTAGAAGCAGACAGGATTTTTGATGCATATCACAGATTCTTGAGGGAGTACCTTTGCTATTCACATCAAAAAGTTATTCTACAAATGAGTAAGTCATTGGAGAGTGCTTAAAAGAGATTATTTTCGTGAAAATTTGATCAATTTTTAGAAAAAACATTTCGAATTCAGAACGAAAAATATCTAATCAAAATTCTAATGATAATCATTTACAAACAGAAAACCGTTAAGAACAAGAAGATAAGACAATAAGAATTTGTTGAACGTCATATTCCCGACCTTTCAGAAAAAATAAGGAACAAACACAGAATGATTGAGATCCATTCTAAGAAGAACGAAATCAATGGATGAGACAGAAAAATCAAAAATTGTGTTCACAATATTCCATGCATATGTGGAAAATCTTATACAGGAGAGACATCAAGACCTTTAGAGATAAGAAACGGGAACATAAGAACAACATCAAAAATCCTACAGCCAGGGAACTCTGAATCTCTATCCGATGTTAGAGTTGATTCTCTTTTGGTAGAAGAATGCAGGAGAGCTCTGCGTGGGCTGGGCTCTGATAACTTTTTGAAAGTAATCTGGTGTCCGGCTCACGCGGATATACCTGGTTACGTTAAGGCAGATGCCGGATTAGCATTTGTTGGTCCGGAGCCTGCGCTGCCAATCTGTCGCACATCTGTCAGAAGTTTCTTCAGGAACTGGCTGAACAGGGAATTTTCCTCGGAATGGAGCGCAGGGGTGGGCCTGAGGTGGTCGAGGATTCTCATTGAGAGACCGTTCTCGCGATCTGAGGTCAATAGACTTCTGTTGCTGGAGAGGAAACAACTCGGTCTGGTGACTGGTGCATTGACTGGTCACCTGTTTAGCAAGTATTTGAAGAGAATGGAATTGACGAGCTGCTCCCTATGCCGGTGGTGCTGGAGTACTGATGAAACGGTTGAGCATATCTTGTTCAACTGTGGGAACCTTACTGAGTTAAGGTCAACACACCTAGGAAATCCAACACCTTCTATTCCTATGGTGAGAGGGACCACTCCTGGCAGGCTCGCGACATTTCTGTCTTCGTGTCTGAGGAGCTGAGTCTCTATAGAACGATGCGGGTGAACAATGGGCCACTAGGCCTCAGTTCGGCCGGAAAGGCACCGCACAAATAAGAAGAAGAAGAAGAACATCAAAAATAGAGACAATACAAGATCACAACCGCTCATCATGTATGTTCGAATAGCGGAGATCATATGATGAACTGAACCAACACAAAGATCCTAAGGACGAAACCTAATAATTATAAAAGGAAAATTAAGGCATCCACATGTATTTTATTAGATGAAGTAGATAACTTGGCCAATTGTTCTATTGGAATAAATCGTATTTGGACTGATTTATTGAAGGAAGAAGTGACACCAGGAAATTTCAAAATTAATTAAATCAACATCACTATGTGTTGACAAGTTTCAATGTCAATTAGACTGCAATGAAAAACACACAATTTTGAAGATTGTACAAGTTTGTCTGAAGAAGGTTTCTGATATAGACACCGAAACGTTACATCATAATTTTAATTTATTTCCTTTTTCAGTAATACTGTTTCAATTTTTTCAAAACCAATTTGCTCCTGACAAATAAGTGCAATGATTTTCGCAGGAGCACTTCATCTTAATAAGGATTTTTTAATTATTTCTGTTTCAGAGACTGGAAGTGAAACCTATTAAATTTTTTCAGAAATTCAGAATCCTCCCAGAATGTATTTCAATCGTTAATTAACACATTATTTCTCTGGGTGTAATTAAAGGTTGTGTATTCCTTCAGCCCCACTATTTCCAATGATAAAGCATTATTGGAAAACGTTAGCTCTCTGTTCGACCTTTACCTCCTCTGTTTTTACAAATCATAGCTCAGCGTGTTCTATAAATCAACAAGGTTGGTCGGTTCAATTGGAACATTGAAAAATTCTCTTCAATTCACAGTGTTCTAGCGTTGGAATGGAAAGGTGATCTTCGGGTGGCAATAATTCACTAGAGCGTAACATCTATAGGGGAATAAAAAATTTGCCCGATTTCAGTTTGTACGGAAGTTACTTCGAAGTTGCTGAAATTGCGAAAATAACAGATATTTTCCGATCGCCTGTGATTTGATGGAGAATAATGAGGAAAAGTTCGGGAAGTCTTTCTTTGTTGACCTCCTTGAATGAGAATTAATGTTTTTTTGCACACAAAGTGTTTTTTATTCGACGACTTCAGGCGAGAATAAGTCTTTAAAATTGCTTGGATGGCAATGTTTTCAGCTTTTCACTCATTCATGGAATGCACTAAAGTTTGGTAAATGACTCAAATAAACAGCATATTTGGTCCTGAAACCATATTTGGTTCTGAGATCAATATCTATAGCCATCTCTGAAGTACAATAAATGTTTTTTAAGCAAAAATAAGAATCACAGACGTGAAGTCAGATGCACTGAGAAAAATCGTCCTAATGAACAGTTTGTTTGAACTTATTTTATCAATAACGAATAGAGTTTTCATCTACTGACAATAACCCAATCTACAGGAATGAGTGAAATGAGTTTTCTGATATTGCTCATTTGCTACAAATAATCTCTTCCTAGGTGTTAAAACAAGAAATTTGCAAGTAATAATTTTATACTATCCACTATTACTTTCTTATTCAATAAAATTTTATTTGTGATAGTTGACTGTTCATTAGCCGTCATCAAAGCTTTTATTATTCATAAGTAAATAGTCATTCTGTTCATTTCGGCGTGATTCGGTTTTCTTCGTTCGTCGATTCGTCGGCTCCTATTCCGTTCCTATCAGAGATATCTCCGGTTCCTATGCAGTTTTTTAATATGATTCAAGGTCGAGAGCGAGACCAATGAGCCGCCCTCGAAGCCGCCAGAAATCGCGCCAATTCCATCTACTACGCAGCGGCACGAGTCGATCAGGTCAGATCACGTAGATTCAGATCAGAATCAGAATAACAGAAGTTCTGCTGCGCGTGCGTTTGTACTACTGAAAGATTTGTTTGTTCCCTCTGGTGATCCTAATTGTGAATATTCATCAGTTAGAATATTATTAAAGTGACTGATATATTATTAGTTCTGATAATAATACCTACCTCTGAAATGGGATTAGAGGAATGGGCATTGAAATCATCTATTTCACTATTTGAAGGTATGTATATTTATTGTTTTTCGAAGCTAAATATATTGAAATTTCGAATTTTTTGGGAGATCTCCTATTCATATTCCATTATATTAAACATATCCTTCCTAATCTTGAACCAGCTGATGCTTGTTCTCGAAAATTACAAATAGTTTAAATAATAAATTTGCCATTGTGTTACCAGGTAGTGTAAAAAATATTTGTCTCATGAGTCATGATCTCATAATAATAAGAATTATATGAATTTATGTATTTGTTTTCTGAAAATATAACTTTGTTGTGTTTTTACTTATAGTGATGTCTATTTTTTGTATTTCTTAGGACTTTGATATATTCTCATTTTGTGCAAGAAAGATAACAAATAGTTTAAATGATAATTTGCCATTTTGTTACCCGGTAGTATAAAAAATATCTTGTCTCAATAATAATAAGAAATTATATGAATATATATATATAAATATTTGTTTTCTGAAAAAAATAATTTTTGTGTTTTTACTCATAATGATGTCTATTTTTGTATTTCTTATGACTGTGATATTGTCATTATGTACAAGATTGTAACTTTTGTTTGTTAATATAACAATTTTACTGTTCATTTTTGTTTTTCTGTCACATATTTCTCTCAGCAAATCTGAATAATTTGAAATATAGATTTTATTTACATGAAATTACAAGATATGGTATATTTCCCGAAATTAGATATTTCATTTTTAAAATATCTAACTTCGTGGAATAAACCATATCAGTTCTAAACAATTTTATGTAAACCTATATTTCAAATATTTCAGATTTCTTACTTTCAACATTATTAGGAAATTTCCACATACCTACTAAACAAGTCACTAATGGGTTACACGAATTTTGGGGGTCACAAATAAACAGTATAGCTGCTACTAGCATACAGTACATTAGTAACAACATTTATGCAATAGCTACATTTTTCTCATTAACAGCTATTAACAAAAAGTTTGATATCAACTAATGAATAGTCTATTAACCACCCTAAACTGTGAAGAATTCACTGATAACCTGTTTACTACCTACTAGTAACACTTTACTACCTGTTAATAAAGTATTCCTGACCAGTATTACAGCAAATAAATTTTAGATATAATATTTGCTCACGACAACTAATCTCATCAATTGTAACAAATACTAAACTTCGTACTGCAAGTGAATATATCCTGATATGGTTAATAAATCCAGTCATCTGCACTAATCAACTTTTCTTAATGGTTTTTACTATTTATAATGAATGATCGCTTTCAGAACAATAGTTTTATTCATGATAATGAAGAAACTGTTTATGTGTCCCTATTTAGTTAAAGTTTTTATTTAGCAACGGTAATTTTTTATTACCCAACAGTGAACATTTTTCTCCGTGTGCTTTTGTGTGCTTGTTCATATTCTGAAAACGATTAATCCAATTTGAATATTTAGGAGCTAGGGTGGAAGCTATAGTTATTTACACCTTAAGGGCATGGATATTTTATTAAGTTAATTGGGTTCCATTGAGACATTCATACTGAAAATAATAGAAAAATCAGAAGGTTCAGACAATTTTTTTTCAAATAAACAAAAAAATGTAACGGAACGTTGGTGCTTCACATATATATCGATGTTATAAACTATTGGTTCTATCTAGGTTTTTACGTGTGTGTCCTCATATTTCATTATGTTTTATTTCCATTTGAATCCTTAGCGAGATTTTGCAGTAGAGTCAGTAAGTGTTTATGTTTACTTTAGGTTCCAAGGAATATTTAATTGATGTAAGTAAACCCTACAATGATTTATATATTAAGGTTAAAGCCTATGTCAATCACTGTATCAAATTATATAAATGGAAGTGCGTCGATTGAATAATTTAAAACTTTTCAGGTTAAAAGAACTCACGCTTAATAATATACACACAATGAAAATACCAATATTTGTTGAAGACCGTGTTCATATACAATTCAGGAACACTGACACCATAATTATACAAGTATAATAGAGACACAGAAAATGATCGAACAAAGCGAAAGACACCTCCATTACGTCTGTCATGAATATTAAACGCACCTGTTCGAAAACTCCCTGAATGAAATTTTCCATCAATAAAGTCACACCGGGCATCCAACGCCAAGAGATCGATATTCACTCAACAATTCTCATTCGTCTACTTCAGCTCCAAATGACATAATTGGGGGTAAAAAGATGCATTAAGGGCATTTTGCCCAACCTTCTAAAAATCATTTACCCTCTCTCGTAACGTAGAGTCTGGGGAATAAGGGAAGCTAACTCTATCTCGGACATCGGAAAAGTTCAGATGAAATTTCGATAATTCGCTTAGGGCGCAGAATGTTTGGACATTCGAGGAAAATAATTCATTGTATCGTTTCTATTGGTTTCGAAAATGAAAATTTCGTATCAGTAAATTGAAGAAATGTTTTTGCACTACCTACATTTGATTTTTTCAAGAATAGATAGGTTTCCTCCAAAAAATTATTTTTTTGGAGGAAACTACAATCTACAATCACCTAATAATCGATCCACTCAAAAAATCGATGAAGTTTGTTATTCATAAATATCATCGGTTTTGAATTTCTCGAAAACTCGGGGAACGTCATTTTATACCCTAACTTTAGAACCAACCCTAATTTGTTCCAGTTGTTCCTTCGTGTGATTTCTTATTTAATTATTAAAACATATCTTCTCTTGATATTTTGATTCTTTATTTCTAACAATAGACCAATTTTTTTAAAGATACAGGGTTTTTCAATAGAATATTAAATTTCGCTGAGGCTACAACACTACTTCGACAAATTCAACTAAATTTCTAACATCATGACATCATGAGAACATAATGTGTTTTCCACCCAGACGCGGATAACAGGTGCAATTCTTCTCGGCATGTCCTCATTAAGATTTTGAATCAACAAGAGCATCACTGAGCTGCTGAAAATTTTCAGGAGTTGGTACACGAGATCGAATTTTCCTCCCAAGTGCATTCAAACATGCCCAATTGGGTTCAAATCTGGGCTTAAAACAGGCTAGTTGAATTTTTGGATATCAACATCTGCTAAATACTCCCTGGCAATCCCAGCCACATGCGGTTGACGCGGTCGAGCATTAAAAAGCATTAGCACGAAATCGTCTCCAATAACGGTGCATACAGAGTTTAATGTTGCTCTTAAAGCCCTGAAATCTTCAACAAAAATTAGTTTATTGTTAAAAATGAAAAATTAAATTGTCAAGAGATGATGTGTCTTGATGATGAATTGATAAATCACTTGGTGAAACAACTGGAGCATGCCAGCGGTGGTTCTAAAGTTAAGGTAAAAAACATTTTTTGTTTCATCCTGTATAAAATGACGTACGCCAAGTTTTTTTGAAATTCGAAACTGGTGATTGATTAAGGATCAACAAACCTACATTTGAAAGAAAGTCAATCGAATCGGACCCGAAATAGCATATTTAAGAATCAACAAACGTGATCGATTTTTTGAATGCATTGATTATTTTGCCAGTGAGTGCAGTTGGAAAGATAAACTCACATAACTAAAACATTGTCAGTTCATCACGTTCCATACGTTGGGGTAAGGTTTATCCCAACAACCACAAAATTACATCATTAGGAAACTTTCGCATAAAGACTGTTTATCATTCATTTCATCCCCAGTAACTCCGAATGCAATGGAAATACAGTATGGCGTCTTAACCGGAGAAATTTGCCTGCCTAACTCCGGAAGGTCCAAATGAAAGGCACCCTCTGTTTGGTCCGTTGAACGTTCAAACATCGAGATGAATGGGAGGGCCAACATAAATCAGAACAACTTACCCCGCTCATTCATACACGACAACCAGAATTATGAAAATTTAATTCTCCTTGAATCATTCATGGTGCTGACCTTATCTCTAGTGAGCGGATATGGCAGTAATCACTGTAATAAACCGCTGAAGTTTAATGGCATATGACCTCGTTCTTCATTCTCTGCTTTTAACCTTCAGGGGCTGGCGCGTATTTTGAAATCCACTTTATTGTTCAGTTATCCCCTTTCCATACCTTCTGAAGGAATCATTATCGCAGTTGGGATGAAATCATATACAACTTCTATACCGCTAACATGAATCCACTTCTCTATTATAAATTGGAGCAGCGATCACGTGGTACAATGGTACTATGAATTCACTGCGCAGGCACCAAAACATAACGTCGAATAGTTCAAATAATGACTCGTCAAATAAAAATAACCGAAAATCATAACCTCAATTTTTCACGTCTTGTCAAATTTCGAGTTTGCACATGCGCAGATGATTGAAGGGGTCATCGGAAATGGCAACTAGATTGCTTCAACTTTTATGTCACGTTAGCAGTATAGGGTTTTATAGGTATATGGATGAAATATCAGTGGCATGGAGACCATTTTCCGGAAGTTCGGTGTCAAACTGTGGACGAAGTATGCGCCACATATTGTATACAAAATACAATGCGATGGGCAATTGTTAATTTTCTACGCCCTGTTGAACATAGCTGGCAAAAACGTAAAGGTTTGTGACATTGTAATAATCCCGAAATCCGATTAAAACGAAGAAAACTCTTACATGACCAATTATTCGCTTGTTGGAATCGCAACTCAAAGTTCGTGCTTCTGAACAGAATACTTTAAGTATTATGGTTGCAAGAAAAGGATAGGTTGTAAAAATGGACACTAAGAATTAAAACAACCAGATCAAGATATAACGAGAGGCCGATGTACCTTTTGTGATACAAAAAACAACACGTATAAAAATGTAGGAAATTCATAAATGGAGAACACTCTGTACATACCTGTTTCGATCCCCATGGGGACTCTGGCACACCAGAATCGTATGGGGATTCTGGAACACATAGGAGTGTGCCAGAAAATTTTCGATCTAAAACACAACGCTTTATAACAATTTGTATTATGAAGTCCCAATTATTTATTTTCTCCTATTTCATCAGAAAATGTTTTTCATAGCACGGTAGTTATAAAAAGTGGATTCTGGTACACTTCTATGTGTGCCAGAATCCCCCTGTTATAACTACTGGGCTATGAAGAACATTTTCCTGAAGAAATCGGAGGGAATAAAGTATTGGCACTTCAGAATACAAATTTTTCATAAAGTGTTGTGTTTTTGATCGAAAAAATTCGATTCATAGAATGATTATACAAAAATTATATATACCCACTCAACAAAAATTTTGTATTAAAAAATGTTGTATTAATTTTTTTCTGGAATTTATTTCAGGTTTATCAAATAGAAATTAGGTTTTCGTTGTTTCATCTACTTTGTAAATAATATTTTTCTGATAAAAACATGCGGACTGTCAGTCCGATCTGATAATTTCAAGAATTTACTTCATGTCTGGCGATGATAACAATATTTCACAAAGCGCTTTCCATTGGTACAAGTTCCTACTACTTCACCTCGATCGTGGCCTATCCTGTATAATCATCAAGAAGTAAATGTTGATTGTGGGATCAACTATAATCAACCATACGACGTTTGGCCGCAATATTTTATCCAATTTCTCATGAAAGGTGGTTCGTAGTCGCAGTTATCCACGCATGAAATCACTCCAATACTTATCCATAAGTAATCCTCCACACAACGAGAAGACTCTGCTATGAACTCCATTCTCATCTCGTTCAGTATAACGTTAATTAAGTGCTTTATTAAAATACGCACCTGCTTTGTACGATCCGGACTGTATTTCCACTTGATTATCAGAAAGTTTGGTGTATTTCTGCCAGCTTAGCATCCCCTAACGAGAGGTTATTGTGATTTGTTGTTCCAGAAAACCGCGAATATTGCCGTTTCATAAATTGTGCGATTTTTAATGCATGGTGCGATACTGGTGTAAACGGAATTGCGAATGTGGAACGTAATCGGAAATTTGCTGTGGGATTTCTCTTTTTCTTCGTCGTGCATTCTGCTGAAATTAAATTTTTGTTTCATTGTTGCTTATTGGATTGGTCCTGGTTGCAATTTAAACGGCTTGTTAAAAACGAAGTGAATTATGATTGAAAGGAGTGTTGTAATACCGTTAGGGGTGCAAACTAGTTTTTGGTTACCGAAAACTTTTGTGTAGGCTTGGTTAAGGTAACATTGAAAATGAGTTTTCTACACTCGTAAGTAAACATAATAAGAAGGGATGACGGTTCACAACAGAGAAGTCGCTAGCATTGTTGTAAACCGTAATTTAACATTCAACCAATGAAATGAATGTTGGGTGTATGTCAAACTCCACCATTTTTGGTGAATATTTGAATATCAGTGACCCGCAGATATCGACATTGTATTCTTTGAGTCTTCCTGAACAATATTAGTGAAACTAACAGGTGGCGGTCTGTCTTGGTTTAGAAAATATTGACCCCCAGAAATCCAAAAATTTTCCATCTTCACGTCAGCTTTTTCACTATAAAAACCCGAATTAACTTCTTCAACTTAGTCCATAAACATTCGAATATTTAAATGACCAGTCGAATGGTTTCATTTCAGTTATATTCAATAATTAATGCAGAAACATCGAAATTCTAGAGGTAACACATATTCACAAATCTAAGAAAAGCACCCTTTTCAATGGTAGATTTGGCACTGTCGCATATTCATTCGCGCGAATATGATACGATGTGTTTTCCGTAATTCCTGCCATCATTTGATATGTCACTCGCCGAAGGACGGAGCCTTGGTGCCAAACCTACCATCAAGAACGGCGGGCTTTCCTTAGAATTTGTGGATATGTGATACCTCCAGAATTTCGATGTTTCTGCATTAATTATTATTGAATATACCTGAAATGAAACTATTTGAATAGTTGAATGTTCAAAGGTGATTTTCAGACTGAATTGGAGCAGTGAATTCGCTGTTTTATAGTGAAAAAACGACGTAAAGATGAAAAAATTTAGGAAATTTGCGGATCCACATTTTATTAACCAAGTTGGACCGCCACCTGTTGGTTTACTAATGCTGTTCAGGAGGACTCAATAATACCACGTTAAAACGATTAAAATCTGGTCGATACCTACCTGCTGGTCACCGAAATTCGATTTTTATCCAATTTTGTTTTGGAAAACCTGAGTACGAAACGAAAACCGCATAATCGCTATGTTTTTCTGTTGATTCATTTTCTATAAGATGCTTCTGTTCGGAAATCACTGAAAATGCCCATTCCAAAACGAAAAAAAGGTATTCAAGTATTCAAATATCATTTCGTACTTTTCAATTTTTCTTGTTTTGTTCCTTTATTGAGTCGTGAGTCTTCATCGAACAATTATGAATTGTTTTTCCTGGAGAACAGATATATGATGAAGGCCAATTTTTATTGATTATGTTTCTAGTGGAAATAATAGTTTATATGAATATATCTCGGAATGTCAAGCAATGGATTCGAATTTTTCATACAGAACTATCAAAATGATAAATTTGCACCGTTTGATCAAGTGCTACATTTTCGAATCCAGATATTGTTTTCTGCTTGTGTTTAAATTATTCGATAAGCAAAAGTTCAGATCTCTGAAACTCAAAAACTTAAACTTGAGAACGGTAAAGTCCTTGAAAAAAGTATGTAAAAAGGTCAACCACTTGGAAAAATAAAAATGTCTATGTATCCGGGAAAAAAGTACTGACTTTTTTCCCGTGGTGAAAAAAGTAATTCCGTGAAAGGTTATATTTATTTCACTATAAAATGGTCATTTTTTCTGTCACAGAAAAAAATAGTGTATTGTACATGGGAAAAATATGTCTAATACTATTTGCCCTTGTATAAAAAAACTATATTGTATAACTTTCGTTGCTTAGTGATTTTGTTAATTCAAATCTGCAAATTAATTGAAACTCTCGGACTAATAACGAACTACTAATAATCTTTGAGCATATCAAATGAACAGCTTAGCTCTAGTCGACCTGATTCATTCACCAGAATACTCCAATTATTCCAATCAACAAAAATAAACAAGTGGGAAATCCCATTAAGCTTTCTTCCGTCCTCTATATTTTCTCAGAATTTCCCAGGAGTTGTAATTAAATTTACATGGGGCTGTAAATTATTAAATTGGCACAGAACAAAGGAAATTTGGAGAATCGTTTTATTTCCACCTTTATACTGCTCACCCTGCCACCCTATTATTTCACGTAATCCACAGTCTGAAGTGCAATTTCTGAAATATTTCAGTCCCGGCTCCTGCTGGCTCAGTAATTAATCAGAAATATTAAGAAAGTTCGTGAAAGAAGCCGCCTGATTCGAGGGTTTTTGCAACCGGGAGCTGTTCTTCTTTCGTTACTATCAGGAAATGTAATAAGCCCCGCTTGCATTTCGGTATTTTTACTGCCGAAAATTTTGTTCGTTTTACATTCTACAGGTTGAATGGGGATAAAAGGAGTTTGAGTCTGGTTTTGGAATGAGCGATTTTGATTACTTGGATTTGGAGGAGTTCTCATTTTATTGTTGTTCTTTCTTAATTGAGATGATTCGTTTTTGTGGGTCTATATCATAACCGAATTCGTTTTTAGATCCAAATCCGGGGCCTGCACTAAATGAACTTATTCTTATTCCTCTTTCAAATGTTTGGGTTGTTATAATTTCATTGAGGAATTCGAGGAAACACCTAATAGCAAAATTGTAGAACTCCTAATGTAAGTTTATTATAAGATCAGAACATTTGCATTTGAACGTTACTCCTTTGGATCTAGGAAGTGAAGGTTTTCAGTTTCAGTTTGAAAATCTTAATGATTGTAATTTACCATACTGAATGAAGAACATGACATGAATTTCTGATGAACTTACTTCGAAATAAGTCTCAGCTGCATTTTGTTTGGTAAGAATAATTTCTAGACAGAGTGGTTCATATTTTATTCCACTAGTGAACTGAAATGAATGAAATACACTCAGTAAACACGCAAAACACCTTTTTTGCCATGCGTTGAATATTGTCGTCTTTAACCCTCCGCTGGTGGAGTAAAATTTCTAAACTTGGTTGCTCGTTTTTTTCTCTTATATGAAAGATAATCGCTCAAAAACAAGTATGAATAACACGAAAAAAATATTTAAAATAGTAGTGATAAAAATATTCAAAATCTTTATCCCTGTGGATGGGTGACTCTTTAATAAAGTTGAAAAAATTAATCAATATCAGATATTAGTGTTAATTTTTAGTTCAAATTCAGCATGTTCTAAGCTACTTTATTCGTTTCAAAAATTGCATGTTGTATATTTGGTCATACGATTTTTTTCGTTCACAAATAAGACATCTTTTTTGTGCTTTGCTGGAAGACTCCGCCTCACTGGTCGATGAAATATTATTGACACAGTTTTCGGCATATGGCTTAAACTTAAAAATTGAAAGGTTAACTTACATCAAT
This sequence comes from Propylea japonica, assembly GCA_013421045.1. Lineage (NCBI taxonomy): Eukaryota > Metazoa > Arthropoda > Insecta > Coleoptera > Coccinellidae > Propylea > Propylea japonica. The sequence continues at coordinate 33,604 of JACDNR010000546.1, forward strand.
ATATTATTCCCTGGAACCTTCCAAACAATAAAAAACTTCTAAAGAATATGAAACATAAAATATCGGAAAATATTCGCAATTCAATGCAGTCCCTATCCATAAGTAAACTCTAATCTATACACTTATTGACACTACTGCAAAATCTCACGCCAAATATCTAATGATGCCATTTTCAGGATGATAACCTGAGGAATTCGAACTTGACCCAAATAAAAATAAAACATTCTGAAATAGGTAGAGACAGATGAAAAAACCTTAGATAGCACCAATAGTATATATGTAGGATTTTTTACGTTGTCTAGGGTATATTGTAAAACTACCACGAGATTTGAATAAAACTTTATTCAAGAAACAACAGCGAAAATCAGGAGGAAATACAGTCTCTTAACAAACACGTCTAAATCTGATTGACAACTAACTTTTTTTTATTTTCGCCTACTATACCTACGTTATTGATATTGTCATTATTACAACATAGAATATCATATACAATGTATAAATAAAAATACGAATCCCACACTCGGCCATCCTACGAAGAATCCGCCTCGGATTCAGTTCCGAGTTGCATCCAAAGCTTCAAATACTCTATATAAAATAAATATGTATAATATATAAAATATATTACTGTTGTTTGTTAAGTGGCTGTACTCCTTTACAAAATTACACAATTGACAAACTCAAAAAAATACAAATGTAGATGAATTCCTTCGCCTCCCTCAGTCAGTACGTCTAAAAAGTTAAATCTCCTACCTTGATACTGCAAAACTCTAACCAATACCAATTCCACCTGTCGTTCGGAACCCAAGCCCCAGCTTTCCGTCTGAAAGTCCTCGCCGTGGGTCTCCTCACTTCATCTACGTCTTTGGTGAAAAGGGTACATCTCGCCTTGCAGCACTACTTCGTCTTCTTCCTTCAGATCTTCGTCTACTTCGTCTTCTTCTTCGTCAATGATCCAAACTCAGTCAATAGTTCAGATCTCCTGTTCATCCAATCGACAATTTGTTTTGTTATCCCGGACGAGCCCCCAAAATGTGGGATTTTTTACGTTGTCTAGGGTATATTGTAAAACTACCACGAGATTTGAATAAAACTTTATTCAAGAAACAACAGCGAAAATCAGGAGGAAATACAGTCTCTTAACAAACACGTCTAAATTTGATTGACAACTAACTTTTTTTTATTTCTCGCCTACTATACCTACGTTATTGATATTGTCATTATTACAACATAGAATATTATATACAATGTATAAATAAAAATACGAATCCCACATATATGTGCACAGTGTCAATCACTATCAGGGTGTTCTACAACTGAAGCCCTCACCATATTATCTATCATTGTCTAAACATAAATTTTAAATATTTCACCTGATGATAATTAAATAGATAGATAATTGAATTTCTGAATCTGCAATTTTTCTCCTCCAAACCTGTTTTATTACATCATCATTTTCTCTTGATTCTTCAATGATGTTAAATTCATCCCTAAGAAAATCTTATCAGAAATACATCAGATTCCTGGAATAACGCCAAGAAACACGGTGGTAGGTAAACCGTCGAAAGTTCCCGTGAAGCGAAAATACGAGACCAATTATTTTAACCGGTGGTTAACAGCCTGCGGTCCTTCCGAGAAAAATTAACACCAATAAGCACCCTACAGTTTCTGAAGAGTTGTTTGAAAATTCGAATCGAAAGGTTGAGCAGTCGACACGCAAGGTATTCACCATTTTCTCTACTTAATTGCTTCATTTTATGGCACTCGGAAGAATTTACAGGTATTCCAATTTGCAAACAAAATGTTTTCGGGGAGAATGGGGCGTGTTGTTCGCTAATGCTATATATAACATTCAATTATTTCGCTTGTAGTATAGAGGGTTATGGTTTTATTTATGTCAGATAAATTATCTCAGCATAATACAGCATGTCTAATAACAATAGATAGTACCATAGTACGAATTATAATAGAAATTGAATTTCCAACAAGTGCTGCTCGACGCTTTTTCCCTATTCAAAAATGAGAGCTGTTTGGGGTTGCCGCTAGATGGGTAGTGATATCAAACCCATTTGAACAGTTTCATTTGTCGACCTTTTAAAAATAATAATTTGGGGTGAAAGTTATAGATGGCCCAGCATGAATATTTTTTTTTATTTCAATATTGAATGGAATCACTGATTTTGCTGCGTCATTTGCTTCTTCTATATGCTCTCAGGAACTAGTACCTCGCCGTGACATCTGAGTATTTTTAGAAACATAAAAATTGGAATTATATGATTTCTATGAAGAGTATTTTTCATTTGAATCTCATGTATGATGTTGTATACAAGACGTCTTACGGATGTCTATTGAAATAATTTCTGGGAGGATTCTGCATTTCTGAAAAAAACTTAATAGGTTTTCATTTCAGTCTCTGAAACAGAAATAATTGAAAAAATTTAATTGAGATGAAGTGCTCCTGCGAGAATCATTGCACTTATTTGTCAGGAGCAAATTGGTCTTGAAAGAATTTTTGCCTAACAGTAAAACTGAAAAAGGAAATAGATAAAAGGACAATGTAACGTTTCGGTGTCTATATCAGACACCACTTCTTCAGACAACTTGTATATTCTTCAGATTGTGTGTTTTTTCATTTACAATCTGATTGACATTTAAAGTTGTCAATATAAAGAGATGTTAATTTATTTAATTTTGAGATTCCTGATGTCATTTCTTTCTTCAATAAATCAATCCAATACGATCTATTCCAACAGAAATAACTGGCCAAATTATCAACTTCATCTTACAAAATACATGTGGATTCTTTAATCTTCCTTTTAAAATTATCAGGTTACGTCATTAGGATCTTTTTGTTGTTCCAGTTCATCATATGATCTCCGCTATTCGCAATTTGAACATACATAATCAGCGATTTGTAGTCTTGTAATGTATTCTTTTTTTGATGTTGTTCCTATGTTCCCGTTTTCTTATCTCTAAAGATCTTGATGTTTCTTCTGTATGAGACTTTCCACATATACGGGGAATATTGTTTAACACAATTTTTCGATTTTGTATCTCATTCATTCTGGTTAGAATGAATCTCAAATTATATTGTGTTTTGAAAACAGTTATTATGTGGAATTTGGAACCAATTCTTCTTATTTTCTCTCTGAAAGGCCAGTAATATAAGGAATGACGTTTAACAAATTTGGTTGTTCTCGACGGTTTCCTGTTTGTAGCTGATCATCATTAGAATTTTGATAGAATATTTTTCGTTCTAAATTTGAAATTGTTCTTTCTATAAAATTTGGTGGGTATTGATTATCAAGTAGAAACTCTTCAATGAAGGAAATTTCATTATTTCTAGTTTCAGGTGTAGATGAAATCAAAAAGGCCCTATCATAGAGTGTCTTCATAATACCTGTTTTACATTTAATTGATTATTTGAATAAAATTTTAGATATCTGTAGTGTGAGTTTGTTTTCGAAATACATTGGTTTCAAAATGATTCATAAATAAATACGACCACTCCGAGCGTTTTTTGTTATTCCATTCCAAAGCTCCAAATTCGGGGTGGAAGTTATGGCCCATCCTGATTAATTTTTTTCGTTTCAATATAAAATGAGATTACTGATTTGCTTCTTCTGTAATGCACTCTGGAACTAGTTCCTCGCCGTGACAGCTGAATATTTCTCGAAACATAATAATTGGAAGTATATGATTTCTCTGAAAAGTATTCCACATTTGAATCTTCATGTATGATGTTGTATACAAGACGTATTCGCTAGTAAAACCTCTCTTCTAATGAATCAACATTCATATAACTCACTTGTTGAAAAGAAAACTAATATCAAGAATACGGATTTTAAGTGATACTTACGAAAATCAACCCACTCTATTGACAAACGAATAACGTGGTCAACGCTCCTTACTTCCCTTCTTATTCCATCCTCAATTCTCAGCGAACGCTGATCTTTATTCCCTCTCGATACAATTTTCAACAGCCCCTCAGAAACTCTATGGTACTTATTCAGTGTTATTTTATCGCTGGGTCCTCAGGCTGCTTAAGCATCGGTTAAAATAATTGGTTTCGTATTTTTGATGCTATAGGAAGTTTCCACAGGCTCATATAACGCAGTATCTTGACGGAAATCCCAGGAATTTGATGTATTTCATGATAAAATTCTTGAACGTATTATTTTAGCAACATATAACTTTCTGGAATGCCGAAGGAATTTGTTCATTCGAGATTTATTTTATCAATTTGGAAAAATGTTTGGGTTGTTATTGTTTGAGCAGTTGCTGCATGTTTTCTCTCTGTTGTGGAAACGGAACTATGTCTTAGATACACAAGATATTTTCGGAGCACAGGTGGTGCTAGTAAGTTATGTACTCGACAACTTGAATAAAATTGGATACTCTACAGTATTAACCTATTAAGGTGAGTAGTTTTGCAGCTGAATTTCCTTCGCTATGGTAATTATTGAAAGCGATTCTCCAGTTGATATTCACAAAAGGAAGCCTATCTCGTATATCAAGCCATCTAAAATGTGTGTTCCACATACATTTGGCTTCAGAAACTTTTTCATTTACTGTATATATGTGAAGTACATTATATACTTAAAAGGTTTTTTCATAAAATACAATCTATTTTCAACTTTTCAAATTACTAAGCTACTAACTTTGTCAAAATTTGCTCAGCCTAAAGTCAAATGTGATTCGCTGATTCCTCCACGATTTATTTTGAGTGATCCTAAGATTTTATAACGCTTGTTCCAAAATTAATTATGGAACAAAACTTCATATCAGAAAAGAAATGCATACTTCCATTAAATGTTTTCTTCACCCATCAACAATCATAAAAGAGAGATGTATTTTACAGTCCTCAAGGATATACGAATAAAACAATCACCATAAGTTTAGTGAGTTCAGTTTTGTGCCAACACATTGAATTGGCGTTATATGAATCTTGTAGTATATGACAATGATACTGCGAGAAGCCTATCAGCTATTTGAAAATACTCTCTGGAAAGGAAAGTATTAGGTTTCAATTGGAGAGCAGAAAAGCTGTTTTTCTTGATTATTTTACGGTTGAAATTCACTACGTTCTCGAATGACCAAAGAAATGTTTGTTTTGAAAAAACAATATTGCTCTGGTTTTTCCACAATAGTGGAAAAAACCTTGAAGTATAGAAGTAGCATTATAAAAGTGAATAATTTGATAAAAATATATATCCCCTGATGACAATTTCAATGAGTTTGTGAAATATTGTTTTCAACCTGCTCTTACCGAATTATAAATTTTTTTGGAAAATGAAAAAGCTATAAAATGATTTAGTGAAAGTACAAACATTTCATATTTCGATTAAGAAGGACTAGGAAGTTATTAAGGTGAATAAAATTAGTAACTTAAATTAAATTAGTTGGTTAGTATCGTTCTTATAATTTAATAGAGACATAAGATTATAACACCTCCTAATAATAAAGAAAGAAAGCAGGAATCTTATGACTTCCATGTGAAATATTATTTTATAGAGTTATTGAGTTGTTAAATCGTATGGACAAGAAACAGCCTGTGTATCGTATTGTTAAATTACAAACTTGCTTCTCTTCCGAGTGGTTTATCTCAGCTTTACGGATCTTGAATGTCGGAACGGAAAATTTAACGATTGGGGCATTGACTTACTTCTATCGGAGCCATTTGTCTTGGGATGAACTGTCAAAGTTCTGGATATTTATTGTTTCTGGGGAGCTCCGTTTCAGAGCAATAGTTGATGATTGGTATATGTTTCAGAAATACGGTTAATGCTTATAGACTCGCCTCAAGAAAGTTTTCATTCTAGAATGAATAAAAAACTTCAAATAAAAATTTTTCGAATTCAATAAGAACTGGTTTCTGATTGGCTGTATTTAAATACCTATATGAAAATGAAAACAACGAAAAAAAGATATTCTTATTGTCTATATGTAACCCTCAATTATATCTTCAATGAAAATATTCGAATCGATAATCCTGTCAGTCAGTTATTACAATAACGACCCTGACCTAGTAAACATATTGGTAGAAACCCTCAAAAAGAGTTCATGGAAAATCGATTGAGAGCTGTAAAAATACAATAAAAACCTTGTTGAGCTAATATGATATCGATACATCTGTATTTTCACACCGATCGCTTGTTTCATCAGCAGATACATTACTGAAATGGGAACTGTCGATAATTATCATGTCTGTGTTTCATTGATTCTCATTACATCATAGGAAATGTTAAATTGAATGAAAATATGGATGGTTTAGTTATAGTACCAACACCATATCATCAAGGTTACTTTTTGGGGTTGAGTTTGATTTGATTATTTACTCGTTAGTGACGTTAGTTCTGGTTCTTGGAAATTTGGTTCGTTATCAAAATTATTGACTGATTCGATTGATATTTAACATAATATTTCTTTTAGAAAATACCGGGAATATCTGATTGAATCTAGAGACAGAATTTATTGGGAAGTCATATAATTTATTCACTACTTTTTTTTGTCTAGGACAAACAAAAAGGCATTCAATTCATTAGAAACTTACTTGTGGCAGCAGAAAAAACTTATAGTTCGACAAGTTGGAATTATTTTGTTGGAGGTTTCTTGAAACAGCATCAGTTATCCCACAATTCATTAGATTGGAGAAATTTGGTGACGGAATAATTGAGAAGATATAAGGATTTCTAGTCCCACGTCGAATAATAATTCTGTTATACCTTTGATACATTGTTGATCAATTTCGAATTATCTCTAGGAAAACTCAATAACAGAGAATAGTCATGTTTCTGAGAGTAACCGTTTACGAATGATCTGAGAATCATTCTACAGGCTGCCCGGAAAATGTAAGAAATCTATTGATTCAGCTGGAACAAAATGAAGATGATAGGTTCCCATAATTTTTTTTCATAGCAGCCCTCCCTTCAAAGATACGACCCCCTAAATGACGCCACTGGCAATCCATTTTAGTAGTAGGTATAAGGTATAAGTTTCAAACTACTCTTATTAATTTGATGGAGATTGGATATGATTAATAGTATTATAGACCTTTCAAACCACCGCACTCTAATTTCTGTTAGCTTTTGTAGTGTACCAGGAGCGGACTGGGTTGTACATTTGAATGCTTACATTTTTAACACCCTGTATGATAGGTGCTAAAAAAACAAATTTGGATACCTTGAACATTAAGCTAAAGAAAGGTACTGTTCGGTGTCGATAAAATGAACCTTTTCAAAAAAAGAATAATGAAAGAAGTAAGTAAATAATTGAAATTTATTCCACTGAAATGAATTTCTAGTGGCGTCATTTAGGAGGTCGTATCTTTGTAGGGAGGGCCGCTGGGAAAAA
>JACDNR010000547.1:0-38731 GCA_013421045.1 Propylea japonica
AAGAGAGAACTCTTGAGAAATCTTCATGTAATAGATCATACCAAAATGTTCCTTCTGAGGTCACAGTGAATGTAACCCCTTTGCAACATACCATCTACAGGGTTTTTCTTCAATATTACCTTTGCTATTGTCGCCAAAATTGGTATGAAAATTCCAACCACGGCTACGTTAGTAGTGATCTGGGTCATAACAATAGCCACAAGTGCAGAAACAGCAAGTATACCGACAGGAGTATAGGTTTCCATCCCCTTCATATCGTTGGTCATCCTCTCACTCAGACCGCTCTTATGAGAAGCTTCAGATATGGCGAAAGCAGCACCTATGATGAACAACAAGGCCCATGGCACCCTCCTCAAAGAATATTTCCACGTTAATAGACCGGTAGAGTGTTCTGTTGGCTTCTTTTCTTCGTCTGAGCTGAAGACCAAGCAACAGGTGGGGGATTTCGGCACTAGGAATAGTATCAATATGATCATCGCACCTGCTGTGGCATCCTTCATCTGTAACATGAGGTAAATATTAAATTTAAATGTTTCTGAAGTCAGAAAATGAATTGGAATCTAAGACGTGTCAATGGTTGTTACTGACGATTTAACGTAATTGATCACTTCAACAAAAATTTTCGTCTTGAGAACTTCTTTATAAATATTGAATTGATACATGCTGAGTCCATCTATGGGAGATGATAAGGTACCCTTCAGTAGGGTTGTAGCATTCTTATAAGAACAGAAGATCCGAAAAATCATCGCTTGGAAGGTTAAGAACACCCCCATGGACGAAGAGCAAAGAAGGTATTTCGTTTGTAGTTTCAATTTTGTAAAAACGTCGAGAGAGAGTTTTTTCTGCTGAGGTGCTTTCCTGAGCTCTGGTATCATACGTAAAATAGTATGATTTGCACTATCCTGACCTAGGATTTCTCTTAGTACAGGGTTGTTCTGATTATTTCTCCGACAAACTTAAATGGCTGATATATCACATCATTCTAAGCAAAAAGTCCTATGAACATGGGTCCGGAAATGCTTCGTTTCCGAGATACAGGGTGTTAAAGTTGAAAAAAATATTCGCGTTTTCTTCAATATGTTTTGACTGCTTCGAAATCCTTTCATGAAATTTCGTATCAGGCGTTTTTGGGACGATAAATTCAGATTTGTGGTTCATTAAGGTGTATTTTTTAGAGGGCGTCACCGGCAACCATTTTCAACCCATGTAAACCGTTGCAACTTCTTTGTGCTACCCTGTACAACATTTTGGACTTAAAAAATCGATTCTTTCATTTTTCATTGAAAAAAGGTACACTTCCTTGAAGTTGCTAGGATCAATCGTTTCAGGGAAAAATGCATTTAAGCCAAAGGGTCCCAAACCTCTCTGAAAATTATTCCCATTCAAATATTAAATTTAAATTCATTTTGAACATTTCTAAGGATAAATGCATGCGGATTTTCTATTGCCTCTTACAAGTAAGAAGTGGTAGGCTATGCAATTGTTGTTTTTTAAGTGTTCTGAATATTCTGTTTCCTGTATATGTTGTTGGAAAGATATTAAAAAAACCCGAATTATTTGTTCAACTTTAACACCCTGTATCTTGGAAACGAAACATTCGGACCCGTGTTCACAGGAACTTTTTTGCTTAAAATGATGTAATCTATCACCCATTTCAGTTTGTCGAATCAAATCTGAACACCCTGTATGTTATTGTATTATGTAGCAACTGGTTTAAAAACAATTTAATACTTATCAACATTTCTATGATGAAATGATAAAGATTACCTGAATTCCATATGGTACCCAGAGATCCGCCCATCCAGGAAAGGCTTGAGGCTGCCGGAAAACCCACAACAAAATAGCCAAAATGAAGCAAATGGCTACGGCGATCTCGTGGAACGTTATCCAACCTAGGCTCTCCAGTTTTTCCTCTATATAGGCTTTGGCAATGGTCGTTTCCTCTTCAGAAGCCCTAAATTCCTCGGCAGCTGATGACTTGGGCCTGAAGAGGCCCATGTACAGCAGTTCAATCCAGAGGAAAGTGAGGATCGTTGTTATCAGCATGAAGGGAACGCAGAACAAGAGCCAGTTACCGCTGTTCACCTTAAGGTTGGGAAACGTGGTTTCGTAGATGCCTTTGTAAGATAGATTACAAGCGTTTCCGGTCAAGTAGCCTGTACCACCTATTGTTGATGCATACGCTATGGAGATGAAGTAACCTATCGTGGACCTTTTTGGACGCCTCTTGACATCATCATGACCTATAAAAGGTTTTTCATCGTTTAGTATTTTCTGATACTCATACCGTTGGTTTCTCAAAGCTTGATTGGGCTTAAATCGTTGATTTTGGTTTAAGTTAAGGTTATGTAAAAAATGAACTGAAAATTTCACAGAAATTATGACATTTCAATAATCAAGATGATTGGATTTTTGCGAAACCCGGCTCTACATTTCCATGAAGACTTTCAGAAACTTTGTTCAGTCCGAGCTGTGTGTAGCCCAGAAAGAGCTCAATAAGTTAAGCCTCGTAATTGGCTTTCAAGGAGTACATTGTCGCATATCCGAAGCATATGTAGAGACTTGTCTGAACTTAAACTGACGAGTCCAGATTCTATTGAGAAGAATAGGAAACTGTTGTTCACTTAGATACAAATGACTGGCCATTAAACCTGCCAATACACTTGCCATCAAGGGCGCAAGAATTTCCACTCATTTGCCCCCAAAACCTTCCGTGGTATAGGTAATGACCTATAAAGGAGTTTCTGGAGAAGGAGGAAACCGAGATGAAAAACTCTGGCGGAATCTCCTAGGGAGGGATCATTCCACTAAGTTCCTTCTAAACTTTGAAAAGCAAGATCCAAAAGACTTCTGGATCTTAGTAAGAAACCCCTCCTTTGGCTTTCTCACAGGACACTGATGTCGCCTCAGAGGCACCTGTTGAGGATGGGATTGTCGGACACTGACGTTGTAAGTTCTGTGGGGAGGAGGACGAACCCCCATTCACCTAGTCACGGAATGCTTTGAGATTGCGATTCTAAGAGAGAATGCCTTGGGCGAGAAACTTGTAAGAGTGAGGAACTAGTCTCATTGAAGCCAGAACAATATTGGATTTTATCAGATCTATGGAACTGGAAGGCGAGCTGTGAGGGTACGGTCCGAACAGCTCTGTAAGGGGGCACAATAGACCGCGAGGTCACAGTGAACTGTAACCTCTTTTCAAACTAAACTAAACAAAACTAAAGCGCCTCTGCAAAGAATGTCTTGGCCCGAAATGCAGATCTAGCCCCTTGAGGCGTTTTCAGATACTTGAGTTCATTGGGACTCTGCAACTGTAGTGCTTGCGAAAACACCTTTGATAGAGGTACAGTAGGCGGTATCTAAGATGTAAGCTTAAAGTCCAATAATCTAATAACTGTTATGTTTTGAATAATGGTTGTGCACACTAAATATATTAGATAATCAAACGAAGTACTAAGGGTGTGTAAGTTTTAATCTTCAGTCAAGATCCAAGCGCTTCCGACAAAAATGTCATCATCAGGGTTCCCCGTCCAGGAGTAAAACCACAGGCGCCATTCGAAGATTCATATATACAAAATTTATAAAATTAACATGCAAGAACAATCAATAGATGTAGAAAGCCAATGGTCAAAATCGAGCACAGTTTTTTCGCCAGGAGAAGTAAAAAAACTGTGCTCGATTTTTACCATTGGCTTTCTACATCTATCGATTGTTCGCATGTTAATTTTATAAATTTTTTATATGTGAATCTTCCGATGCGTCTGTGGTTTTTACTCCTGGACGGGGAACCTGATGATGACTTTTTTCGAAAGCGCTTTGGTTCTTGACTGAATATTAAAATTACACACTAAAGTACCCCGTTTTAATTATTCAATCTAATATGTACCTTCTACATCCTGTTCTGGATTGTCATCCTCCTCATAAATTTTGCCTACGCCGTGTTCTTCCAGTTCCTTGAGTGTGGTGTAAACTATTGGTATCATCAGGGCTGTAGTGGCCGTATTGGAAATCCACATTGAAATGAACATTGTTACAAAAGTGAAACCTATATGCAGTTTTCTTGGGCTGAAGCCTATCTGAAAACGAACACAGCTTTCAAACAGATCTGGTTGTGGTATTTTCAAATGAACTTACTGAATATTATAATATCTAATTATTATTATTATCAAATCAATATTATTTCAACTGGGATCGTTATGGCTAGGTAAGCCTTCTGGAAACTACGACCATGTGGGTCTTTTTTTTCTCTACCCTTCTCAGTCAAACCAACAACCTTCTTAGGAGTCTTGGTCATTTGCTCTTGATTGCCCAGGACCGGTTTCCCCTAAGATTGCAACTCTCCTGCAAATCTCCTCTGCAGTTTTTTCCCATAATACGGTACATCAGCATTCCTACCATCACCCGAACTCAGCTCGTGACAGCTTCATGAGCTTTTTGGTATACTATAGGTAGGTGAAATCATCACTGATTTTTTTGGACAGCGCAAGTCCAAGATTGTTTCTCCAGAGGGTTAATTATTCTGTTATTAAACTTCCATTGGTGGACCACTGCCTTATATTCGTCTTTCCCAAGCTTATAGGGAGGTTCAGGTCCAGTAAGTGTGATCTCAATGTACTTTTTGAAAGTCTGTCGGCTTTTTCATTCCCTTCATTCCCATAAAGCTCGGGCACCCATAGTAGAGACATCTAATCTCCTCTTGCAATTGTTTTATGGTGTTACGGCACTCCCAGGTCACCAGAGACCCCAGGCCCCGTATTCTCTACAAGTGGTCTTTCAATGCGTATACGAAACTTCATTGCGAGATGCGTAGTTTGAAGGTAAATGAGAGACTCGCGCAATGAAGTTCGTGTACGCTTTGAAAGATCACTTGTCCAGAATACGGGGCCTGGCAGTGCGATTCCAGGAATCTCAGCATGGCCTGGCTGTCCGCGGTGATGTTGACATGCGCTCCCTTAAAATTCATTTCAAGATACTCCTGAGTGCATAAACAGGGTGTCTGTAAACAAACGCGAGAGCCTTTGGGAGATGATTCCTCGATGAAAAGAAGCAGGGGTAGTTCATATAACTGACCCCCCTTCCTAGATACAGCCTTTGGAAGGCGCTGATGAGTTGACAATTTTTTTATTTCTTTTTGGCTTCCTAAAAACACTGAACCACACTCTACATAATATGAAGCACTAAAAAGATGTTACACCATAAATTTATTATAAGGGGTTGAAAATAACAACCCACTATGACTTTCGATCGAAAATTGTTTTCGTGGGAGAGATTTTCAAAATGAATTCTCTTATGGTTTCTCATTCATTCTGGAGAAAAATTCTGTGGCAAAATTTCATACAGTCGATACTTTTCTCGGAAAAAATAAAAACTTACAAGCAGTTATGATCACTGTTCATTCCATTTCATAGTTTGAGTATTCCACAGAATGAATATTCTAAGCTTTGTTTGTCTATGACAGGAGATAAAGATATTCTATAAATCTTTCTGAAGGTGTAATTACTATTTTCCGGAAGAAAATTATATTCGTGATATTTTAATTTCACAAATAGAACTTTTTTTTTTTTAATAAGCATAATTGGCAAAACCAATTTTGAGCATAAACAATATCTTAGAATATTCATTCTATGGAACATACGATGACATGGAATGAACAGTGATCATTACTGCTTGTATAGTATATAACATTACTAGCAAGGTAAGAGGGTTTTTACTGGCGAATGGAGGATATAATTGACGAGCCGCAGGCGAGTCAGTTACCTCCTTGAGCCAGTAAAACCCGTTACCTTGCGTGTATTGTTTTATATTTTGTTTGTTTCTCGTTTGTAAAAAGGTGAGATAAATTCCAAAAAAATCTCAAAATTTGTCGCAAATGTCGTAAGCTATGATTATTTATGACATCGGAAAATTATGACAACTGTCAGTGGCTTTACGAGAGGGAAGTCCTTCGAGAATATTTGCTGATTTCTGACGAAAAAGGCCAGATCCAAATGAAACAAGGTATGCATTTCGTTTTTTAATACTTTTATAACATTATTACTAAAAATATCTGTTCCAGGAACGATCAAATTAGAAGGATAAATGAAATTAGAAGCAAGTACGTTAAAAGGAAAGCGAATAGATACGAATATAACAGGTACGAATATCGTTTTTGAATAGTTTGAGAACGTTTATTGAGAAATACATTTGTTCCAGGAACTCTGAGATTAGAAGAATAAATTAAATTAGAAGCAAGTACTTGACAACTTTCAATGTAAATAATACTATTAACTTGTAAAAGTTTTACAAGTTAACTGTCAATTTTACAAGTTAGTGACTTGAAAAAATAAACTTCCTTGATCAAATTTTGTTTTGGAAACTGACGTTTACAAATGAGGAACAAATAAAGTTTTTATTTTATCCGAGAAAAGTATCGACTGTATCGAAATTTAAAAGATACTTTTTTCTCCAGAATTGAATGGAAACCAAAGAGGATTTTATTTTTGGAAACCACGAAAACAATTTTTGAAGCAAAACCATAGGGAGTTGTTTATTTTCAACCCCTAATAATAAAGTTATGAGATCTAAAAAAATTGTGTGAGTAACATCTACTTAGTGCTTCATATTATGTATAGTTTAATGACTCAGTATTTTCAAGAAGCCGTGAAAAAATTAAAAACTGTCAACTCGTCATCGCCTTCCAAAAGCTTTAACTCGGAAGGAGGGTCGATTCCGAAAAAATATTACATATGCTTATTTTCATATAGGAATCATCTCCCAAAGTCTCACGCATTTGTCTACAGACACCCAAGGCTTAGAAAATTTTGTAGATAAATATAAATTTGTTTATTGATTTATACAATAATTATGATATGAATAATTATATCACGTTTTGAAAAATATTCTGAAAACTTTAGGGCCACATATTATAAAGATGAAGATGTATTAGGTACTCACCAGTCTGATTATGTGAAGAGAAACTCTCATCTGCAAATTGCAAGATTCTACTGCCAATGCCAACATAAAACCACACACCAAAAGCATCGCAGGTTCTGACAGGTAGCAACCAGCGGTTTTCACGGAATCAAGAATTCCAAAAAGTGGAAAAAACGCCAAAGGCATCAAACTCGTTATAGGGATCGGAAGGGCTTCTGTTATCCAAAACCCTGCCATCAAAGTTATCACGTAAATACATCTGTTTGGTAAGTTGTCTCGTACGAGGAATATGGGAAGTAAAGCTAAAGGGTAGACAATTATAAAAACTGCCTTCCAGTAAAATTTGATAGCTAGCCAAAGGTTAGCACGAAAACTCATCACTTGTTCAAATGGAGTTCAAGAAATTTTGATCACTCTTGTTCATTTAGGCGAAAAATCTACAATAATTCGTTACACTATACTATAAGCACTACTGAGTTATGAACTTTTGGCATATCTGATTATAAATGTCATAGGATTTTTCAATGTCAGAAACATTCATGATATCTATGAGTATCATTAATACTAATCACAGACTTATATGTCTATGATACTTATGGAAAAGTTTTTCTGTGGACTATCTTATGTCGAATGAAAGATTGTTGAATTTTTCCTGCAGCCTCTAGTTTAATTGAATTGGAAAATATGAACAGATTAGATTGAATCGTGCACTACAATCCACAGGTCAATTGTGCTTTGTTCTTGAATTACCATATTTTTTAGAACACCCTGTTTGATTTGGTTGGTTAACGAACTTAGCCGAGCCATTTTGGAGCCGAACTCACCCTGAAAATCTCAAGTCTCTTGGACAATTCCTTCGAAAGTTATCGTGCTAACGGACGGAAGGACGGCCCCACGGACAGAAATGGATTTGACCATGACTTTGTCATCAGGGAGTCTCAAAATTCGAAAATTGGGAAAAACGATAAGCACTCGTTTAAGTAGAACGAGCGCTCTAAAAGTGCCATCAATTCATATTTGACAGTGTTTTCATGTAGTGCTATTCGTTGAGAAACGTAATATTGATTTTTTTCACCAAGATACTTTTGTTTGTCCTAATGACCACAAAATCAAAACTAAAACAAAGATGATGATGTGACGTTGAATGAAATCACCCATTTTTATTGCCAGGAAATGTGAGTAAAAAAATTTTGAATAGGGGATTTCCGTGTTCTCATTTCGAATTATTGGTTGAAGAAATATTCATTTCTTTCCATCTGTTGACTTGTGAACGAATCATGTTGAGTATAAAGAAGAATTCTGGAAGAAACAGGTTTCTGTAGGCTACTCCATATCATTTGTACCATGATATAATAATAGATGGCACTAGTATGTGCTGAGTGATAAGTTTAAATGTTTAAAATCTTCATCAATTCTCGTCATATTAGTTTCACAATTAAATTTGACTTAGATATCGATTGAAATATATTGTGGGAGGATTCTGCTTTTCTTAAAAACTCCCAGTCTCTGAAACAGAAATAATTAAAAAATTTGTAATTGAGGTGAAGTGCTCCTGCGAAAATCTTTGCACTTATTTGTCAGGAGCAAATTGGTCTAGAAAAAATTGTTGCCTAACAGTAAAAATGAAAAATAAAATAACTTAAAAGGATAATATAACGTTTCGGTCAGACACCTTCTTCAGACAAATTCGTGAAATCTTCAGAATTGTGTTTTTTTTCATTTGTCAATCAGATTACAAATGAAAAAACACACACAATTGTCGATCAGACTACAAATGAAAAAACACATAATTCTGAAGATTTTACGAATTTGTCTGAAGAAGTTGTCTGATAAGGACACCGAAACGTTACATTATCCTTTTAATTTATTTCCTTTTTCATTTTTACTGTTGGGCAACAGTTTTTTCAAGACCAATTTGCTTCTGACAAATAAGTGCAAAGATTCTCGCAGGAGCAACTTCACCTCAATTACAATTTTTTTAATTATTTCTGTTTCAGAGACTGGGGGATGAAAACTTTTGAAGTTTTTGATAAATTTGACTTGCTGGTGAGGAATTTGTAACCAATTCAATTTGTGTATGGTTGATACAAAAAATGTTCATCATGAGAAAATTGAAAGTCTGAATTTAATGACTAAGAGCAGCTATCCTACAGCTGTCAAGAACTATCCTGTTCATAAGTTTAAATTCTGGATTTTCACATGAAAAACCCAATTATCAAAATTGAGGAAAAAGTCCCTCAAAACCATGTCGGTTGAGAGTAATAAACAGAAGGAGACGCCTTGGTAGAATATTGTGAAAAAATAGGAATTACCATTTATTGTAGAATTGATAAAAATATTTGGGAAGACATAAAAATTGTAGTAACAAACTTGTTGCCAATAATACATAGGTATACATGTATAATAATACTTTTAGTCGTAACTTGATATCATTCTCCTTCTTGAACACTTGGTGAGTTTTTCATATTTGCTGATCAAAATTTGTTTCTTTACCTAATCATCATGGTCTTTGCTGTAAAATATGACTCCACACTTTCAGTCTTTTTATTTTCGCAGGAGAAAAGTCAATAACACTTTTTCGGGAAAATCATTGGCGTTTTTGTCGCTCGCACCATTACTCAAAACTTCTTAAGCTTTCGATGGAAAAAGCTACCTTTTAGCTTCTCCTTATGCAGATATTTTAACGTTTATTTCTTGAAAATTCTCGTTGAGTTGCATAAAACTTCGATTATAAATTGATCGATATAGGTTATTCGGTTATTTCTATATCCAAGATCACCTTCATTTTTGACCGACCTGCTGTATATAGGTAAACTCTTTGGTTAAGGACCAGTTTTTTAAAACAAAATCGAAGAAATTCCAAGGATCAATTCGAATGTGACTTATGTATTTCTTTTCTTTTGTTTTTTCAGATGCAATTCTGAGATGACGAGTCAAATGAAAATTAAACAACAATTGGGTTCAATGAGAAGAAAGCTTCCAAATGAATTTTTCAGCTTATTCCATGCATAAATTCAAACAGTTTTTCTGTGATCTTTCATTATATGCAGGAATGTACCTATACCTACATACTTATATGTATAGTACCTCGTTTTCATTTTCCTCTACTAATACTGAATACCTACGACAATTTTTTTGAAGTCGCATCTGAAAAGAATACCTATACAGTGGAACTTCCCTAAAACGGACGTCTGTATAACGAATTTATCTGTACCTATAACGATTTTTTCTGTATAACGAATTTCTCTGTATGACGAATTTCTTCGTATAATGAATTTCGTACAAGACATTGCACCTTGAATCCAAATGCAATGTTGAAAACAACCTTTAAAACGAAGTAAATTCTCTCTATAACGAAATATTCAAATAAAATCAACTTCTGAATGGGTATTGGTAAAAAGGTATAGGGGTGGGTGTTTTTCCGAAATTTTTCTGGGCGTACGTAATAAATCCCGACCTTAAACTAGATCATTACGGCGGGCAGAGATCCTTCTGAAACAGTTTTAAAAACACCCCTGGCTGTTTGGTTTCAATCTAACCATTACGTTAGTGTGAAAGATTTTGTGAAAATGTCCAAAAGGAAGTGCTTAAGTTTGAATGATAAACTTAAATTTATCAGTGAAGTCGACCGCGACATTGTCGACTGTAGAAATAAATTTTCTGTGTAACGAAATTTTTTCATAACGGATTTAGCGCTTTCGCTATAGGAAAGTTTCACTGTATGTATAGTGCCTAGTTTTCATTTTCCTCTTCTAATACTGAATACCCACGAAAAATATTGTAAAGCTGCATCTGTAAAGAATACTTATATAACATACCAACAAATTTAAATCATAATGAATAAAGATATCATTATTCATAAAAGTTCATGAAAGGATATCCATATTTCCCTTTTCCAAAGATCCCAAAGGACATAAAGCATTCAAATTATACTAAAGCCATAATATCCTCAATAAGAAACCTCCATTACCCAGCAATAAAACCAAAAACAAACTAATATGACATAAAATAATATTCCAGTAGGTGGGAAAAACATCAACATCGCAATTACGAAATTCCTCATTAATTTATTCCCTCCAACATTTGATGCTGGGATGGGAAGTGCAGAAATCCAACGATGATCGAAATGAAATTCTCCCAGTAGTCAAAAAATTCCAGGTACGCTTGGAATGTCAGCCAAAAACAGCCTAGCTCGGTCTTACTCCGGCGATAGAAGGTATTATTTGTCGGCAGAAGTTCCGACAAAGCTCTGGATCTCGTCTTCAGAGAGGAGCTAGCCGTGTTAACGAACCGTCGAAATGAAATCGATATGCCGGGGATTTCAATTGAAGGATTTTATTGACTAGACATGAATATTGAACGATTTATTTGAATACATTTTGAGTTAATTTGGTTCGGACTATTGTAGGTATAATCCACCCATTATACGTCTTTTTGCTAGGCTATAATAAAACCCATCAATCACAAGTGAATAATGAGTTATTACTCACTGCTTTTATAGAAAACTTTATAGGTTTTCACTCCCAGTCTCTGAAATAGAAATAATTAAAAATTTAATTAAGATGAAGTGCTCCTGCGAAAATCTTTGTACTTATTTGTCAGGAGTAAATTGGTCTTGAAAAATTGTTGCCTAACAGTAAAACTGAAAAAGGAAATAAATGAAAAGGACAATGTAACGTTTCGGTGTCTATATTCAGGCAAACTTGTAAAATCTTCAAAATTGTGTTTTTTTCATTTGCAGTCTAATTGACATTGAAAATTGTCAATACATATATACTCCGTTCACGAAAGGTTGAGCACATAGTAGGCGTTTCTCTATTTATCTGAAGTTGGCAGTATTTGCTGTCATAACGCAAAATAAAGTCAACGTTGCCGAATGTATCGGCCTCGTCCGACGAGCTTGCGAGTTATCAGACAACTCTATGCAATATTGACAACATTGCGTATCAATCTGACAAGAAAATAAATAACATAACCTAAAATTTTAATAACCTACACAGTGGAATATGCCAAATTTCCATGGCCAACCGACTGCTCAACCTTTCGTGAATGGACTATACACGGAAAAAAATCTATTCTCGAAACAAGTAACAAGATATTCTTGAAATGTTAAGGTTGATTCAAGTATATATGGATTCGGAACAAGTAAATTGAGAAATTTGGTATATTTGGAATTAGTAAATACTGTTTCAAATCCATATACTCCAAAGAAGAATATAATGCTTCATCCAAGTAAATAATATTCTGTATATGAATAGATAATGTTATCAATTTAAGAATATTACTACATTCCATTTAACTAAACGGTAATTACGGTTTGAAAACTATCATCTACTCATTAAGAGAATACATGTATACTCATTCCATATAATATTTCGGAATAATTGATATTCTCAATATAATAATTTCGAAAAAAATTAATTCTCGGGTAGAGTAACTAGATAGTCTTGGAATGCTAAATTTGATTCAGCATATCTTGAATCCGAACGAGTTGAGTGAAAAAGTTATTATATTTTGAACGACTAAAAGTAGTTTAGAACACTTCTTAATAGATGGGTACAATATGCTACATCCAAAAAATTATTCATTTAATATGAATGAAGGTATGTATGTATTGAGGAGTTTGTTATACATATTCTGTCCAACCTAACGATAATTACTCTTCGGAAATCATCATATATGATTAATATAAATATAACATAATAATAATAAGTGACTTTATTAGTTGTACTGTAATATACAATACACTAAAATATGGAGGCGAAGTCTTGCTTCCGCTACTTTACTCAACCTCAAACAATGAATACAGTTAATTCTCAAAATAAAATTACATTACATACTCGTATATCTATTTATTAAAATTAAAGAAAAATATCTCCAAAATGCTCCTTGCCCTGGAGGGTACTAGAGTAACCTTGTAAAAGCAGCACACGCATTTTGAAAAAACAAGTAAAAACTTTGTGCTTCTTGAGCATCTCCAACAGTAAAGATTTGATCGTACGATTATTTTTTTTATGTGAAATGTTTTGTATCCAGTAATATCGATACATATGTTGAAAACAACTAAGATATAAATGATTATGTATTTCGTGAGCACTAACACCCTTTAAACCTTAAAAATAAATGATGGATGACAAACTTAAAAATGAGTAATGTAAACTTAAAAACTCAATGTTTTTTCAAAATTTCAGACTTCACCTAAAAAGTAACATGCAAATAATTTTTTTTTACTTTTTTTAGTGCATTCCGACTCAGTTGATAAAAGATGACCCGTGCACATCATCAAATATTTATTCTTCACCCAAACGATAACTTATATATCTTATATAACTTTTATATTCTGAAAATTTCAAGTGTTCTCTTATTTTCTTCCGAGACTCTCGTACACATTTCATTACTTTTAATCACGTATCAGAAAAAGTCGTTTGAGAGCACTATCAGCTCAAACTCAGGGTTTCAAAAAATCTGATATGTATTTTAAATCTTTTTTGTGAATACATATGTAGATTTATTTTTGAAGTAACAAAATCTTTGTAATTTGAGAAAAATTGAAATCATCCAATTAATAGAAAACCACTCATAACCCAAAATGTATTTGCATTTCGCATATTCTTCATCTTAGGATATTGAAATGCGAACGCGAATTCATTCAAGTGATTAGACTTGGCCAATGAAATCCTTTCTATACACCTGTAATGGTGTTTATCGTAATTCAAGTAAATGAATTCCTTCATCCTCTAAATTCAAGAATATAATTCAACAATATACTAGAAGGCGTTATTAGAATTGGCCAATGAAATCCTTCCTATCCACCTGTTAACAGTGTTTGTCGTAATACTCGTAATTCAAGTAAATAAATTCTTTCATCCGCTAAATTCAAGAATATAATTCAACAATATACTAGACTGCGCCCTCTGTACAGTTTGCAACAGAAAATTCTACTTTCCAATCGGATCAATTTGAAGCGCGTCATGATTGTGATAAGTGCCCCGTGCTCCTATATCATAAAACGAGTAATTTTTGTGTTGTGTTGTGACCTACAGCAAGAAATGGAAAATTGGATGAGAGGATGGGGATGAAGGATCACTATGTTTAGAAAATTTCAAGGTAAGCCCCTATTATGAAAATTATTTGAGCAATTAAGAACTTAAACCTATTCCTGCTCTTGGTCTTTTCTACTATTATCAGTTTCACCTTCATAGTTAATTTTGTATCACTCTTTATTACAGCAGATATTTTTGAATTGTTATCTCTCATAAAAATTTCCAATTTTTTCAGGAGATGTCTCAACAGAAAACACAGTACAACGATGACTTGAAGAATCTCATACCTTGAATGATTTCACAGAATAAGGACCACTTTATTCAGAAGAGTGGAGAAATATTATTAGGTGAGTTTTAATGATTTTGATTCCACATATTGGTATTCAACCAAGGAAATAATGTATGAGTTGAATATTGTACTCTTGCTAGAAATATCTGAACTTACTCATTGCAACTTTGGTGAAATTTATAAAATACCTACTTATAACTACCTACTACTTGTAACTCAGCACTTGTTTTTGTATGTAAGCTGTACGAGATACGAGACTGTTGGGTACTCCCAAGGGAACACTTTTAGTAACTCATATGACTATTAAATATTATTTAATAATAATAATAATTTATTCACGAAATTATACATACAAAAACAACAATTATAAAAAAGCAGGTTAATAATATGTACTATATATTATATGTATTTATGAAACTATTGGTATTCCTATTAATAGTTTTTTTATGTTAGTGACTTTTATTATAATGCAGCATGCCACACTCACTATTTTTCATACAATTTTTTTTTAAGATTTCATTACGCATTTATTTCTAAGGTAATAATAATGTTCCTCTGTAGTAAAAATTATTGTTCACTTATATTCCTGACGAATGTGATGTTAAAATGTTATACCTTTTTTTTACTATGTTTTTATATGTTATATTCCATATTCTTGACAGTACCTAATAAATTTATTTCCACTGATTCCGTATTTTACTCTTATAGCCTTATTGAATATGTAAGGGGTTCTATACCTTGTGTTGAATATATTTAATTTCAATCAGATAGGTATTACATTCTT
This sequence comes from Propylea japonica, assembly GCA_013421045.1. Taxonomy (NCBI): domain Eukaryota; kingdom Metazoa; phylum Arthropoda; class Insecta; order Coleoptera; family Coccinellidae; genus Propylea; species Propylea japonica. The sequence goes on from JACDNR010000547.1 coordinate 15,029, forward strand.
CACTAGATGAGATAATAGCTTACCAGGAAAGTGAAATTTCATCATTCAGTAAGGTGTAAGTATATGCTCCGATGTATGTGTATGTTTTCTCATCCTGAATTCAACTGACTCTATTATTGATACATTTTTTATTATGCATTCCTTATAGGGTACCTTCACCTTCTATCAGAAATTAAGATATCTGATTAAATGTTAAATTCTTACTTTGATCTGATTCGAAATTATTTATTGCTCTATATTTTCTTCAGACTTACATGACTGGGTAAATCTTGAAAATCGAATGGTTATTGTTTTCTGATATTGATCAGAGATATTATTAATTTGCAATATATAACATGTCTGTTCTCATTCAGAATAAAAATTAGATAAGAACTCACATGAAATATATTGCAAATTTTTCAATATCACTAATCATTTCAGGAAAACAAGAATCAATTGAGGTTTAAGATTGATCAATCATCGAAGAAAATATACCCCAATGAATGATATAATCTCGAATCAGATCAGAAGTAATAATTGCTCATTTAATCAGATACTTTAGTTTCTCATTAGAACGTGATAGTACCCTGTAAGGAATGCTTAATAAATACCTTATCAATAATAAAGTCAGTTGAATTCCGAATGAGAATACATACCAACATAAATATCGAAGCATATACCTACACTCAAGAAAAGTAAATCATCGTTCTTCAGTCGAGAATATACAATGCTCACTTTAACATTTATCTTATTATTCTTTCAAATATATGATTGATTTCATCAAATAAGTAATACATTTACCATTAATATAAACTATACTCTATCAGAATTTTTCGATGTATTCAGATCAAGTAGTTTGAAAATTTTGAACTGAGAAGACGATGTACTTGTTTTAAAACTAATTTAATCTTGGTTTGAGTAGAAATATTAATTTCATTCAAGTATAAGATTTATTTTCTTCAAATGAAAGTGCTGCTGAAATGAAGAAATCCGAAAACTTGTCTTGAACATATTTTATATTCGAACGAAATATTTTGATTACTCATTTTGATAAAAGAGATTTACTCAAAAGAAGTATTGAAATTTCCTTGAGTCAAATATAGTGATTTTATTAAATTGTAGTATATTATTTATTTAGTGGGAGTAAATGGTATATTTGAACTTTGAGAATAAGAAATCCTTGATTCAAGTATACCATATTCTTGCTTATATATGAGTATATCATTTACTTCAATCAAGTATTATATACTTAATTCAAGAATAGATTTTTTTGCGTGATAGATGTTGATTTATTCAATTTTGAAATTTCTGATGTCATTTCTTTCTTCAATAAATCGATCCACATATAGTCCGTTCACGAAAGGTGAGCCGTCGGTTGGCCATGGAAATGGCATATTCCACTGTGTATATTAAATTTAGGTTATGTTCTTGTCAGATGATACGCAATGTTGTCAATATTGCATAGAGTTGTCTGATAACTCGCAAGCTCGTCGGACGAGGCCGGGTACATTCGGCAACGTTGACTTTATTTTACGTTATGACAGCAAATACTGCCAACTTCAGATAAATAAAAAAACGCCTACTATGTGCTCAACCTTTCGTGAACGGACTATACGATCTATTCCAACAGAACAATTGGCCAAATTATCTAACAAAATACATGTGGATTCCTTAAATTTCCTTTTATAATTATCAGGTTCCGTCATTAAGATCTTTGTGTTGTTCCAGTTCATCATAATATGATCTCTTCTATTTGAACATACATGATCAGCGATTGTGATGTTGTAATGTCTCTATTTGTGATGTTGTTCTTATGTTTCAGTTTTCTTATCTCTGAAGGTCTTGATGTCTCTCCTGTAGAAGATTTTCCACATATACAGGGAATATTGTAAGCACAATTTTTGATTTTTGTGTCTCATTCATTGGTTTCGTTCTGGTTAGAATGAATCTCAAATCATTTTGTGTTTGAAAACAGTTTTGATGTTGAATTTGGAACCAATTCTCCTTATTTTCTCTGAAAAAAAAAACACAAAATGATTTGAGATCAATTCTAAACAGAACGAAACCAATGAAAGAGACACAAAAATAAAAATTGTATTTACAAATTACCGAGTGACTAACAGCCATTATACGCAAGTAGCATACTATACTTTATCCACGACTACTGAATATATTTCTTGAAGATTTTAACATTTGGCGACCGCGACAAGACCCTTTTATGACAAGCGTGGAAAAAGTCATGTTCACACATGGGAAATTTTTGGAGAACTGCTCATTGTATATTTTGTAATAAAAAATGCTTTAACTGATATAATGAAAGTAGATTTGGCCCTCGATTGACAAGGTATACCCTTTGTCTAAGGGTATACCCTATTGCACCAAAATACTTTGGAACTTTTCATTTTGCACTTTGCATTCTGACAATTTGCAAAGTGAAAATTAATTATTTTATACAACATTTGTCCCGAAATTTAATTTCTGCGCTTTTCACTTTTCACTTACATTTCCACATTGCATTTTTCAATTATGAATGCGTTACGAGCAACATTATTCATTTGAAAAGTGTAAAGTGCAAAGTGAAAAGTAGCAAAGTATTTGGTGCAGTAGGCCCCTTAGTCATTCTATATTTCGTGATGAAAAAGGTTTCAATTGATATAATGAAAGTAGACAAGGTTTCCCTATATTTTTTACTTGGAGTTACTTTTCATTTTCAGAGTTACGAGAGTTACTATTCGGTAAAAATTTACTTTTTTATTTTCGTTGACCCTTCCAAATAATATCGATTTCTTTGGACATGAACGTCCTACCAATATGAGAAAATGTTTTCTGAAAGATGATACTACCACCTTTCATCGAAGTATAACAATATAAATACATTCAACTTGAAAACGCCATAAAAATTCTTTGAAAAAGTTCATAGTGAAAGTATGAACTGATTTTCTCAGTATATCCGCAATAGTACAAGAACTAGCACATTGAAGTATAATTTTTTTTCAATGATTTAACATGCAAGGACACAAGCTACAAACACTACAACTATCACATCATTTCTGTAATATACATATTTGAGAGTTATTGCTGTTCGAACATGACCCTTATGAAAATTGATGAAATAAAAAAAACTCAGTACTGTACTTTCCATAATTTTCAATGATCAAACAACCAAATTAATCATAAATTGCTCAAAATGGCCGCCTCTGCTCTGTGAACAGGCAGTGGCCTTCATGACGACCTGTCTTGTGTCTTTTGCTCGCGTAGTGATGTTCGAGCAGCAATAACTCTCAAATTGTGTAACTTAGAGATATGATGTGAGTGTTGTTTTGTAGATAATATCCTTGCGTGCTAAATCATTGAAAAAAATAATCCAATATGCTAGTTCTTGTACTTTTGCGGATTTACTGAGAAAATCAGTACATATTTTTACTATGAACTTTTTTAGAGAATTTCTTTATGGCGTTTTCAAGTTGAATGTTTTTATATTGTTATACTTCAATGAAAGGTGGTAAAGTAATCTTTCAAAAAACATATTTTCACATCTGTAGGACCTCTATGTCCGAAGAAATCGATATTATTTGGAAGGGTCAACGAAAATAAAAAAGTAAATTTAAAATGGGGGCTACTCCAAAACTAAGGGAGTAAACTTCCAAGTTTGGGTGTTTTTGTCGATAATATTAGGTATATTTGATGACCTTAAATCATCGCTAAGTCATGACCAAACACACTGTATATGATGCAAATAGCCCAAATAATATTCCAACAAAAGGAACACGTATCACGTATCACCATCCCTAATAAATGCCAGGACCAAGCATGATCATCATCCCCGTTCAAAACAGTGGAAAGCTTATTGCCTCCCGCCTGGAGGGTTATCATTGCAATTTATATCAGATTAGGGTGAAGTACAGAGGGTAATAAATGGATCCTCGAGTTGCTTGTTCTCACCCTAACCTTAATATATTTGACAAATAGAAATGTGTTATTGAATCTTGATATGCCGCATCATCGAAGTTCAATAGGACGGAGCTGAACTGATATATCGAGTGACTGTTCATCGGTTAAGGGTTGGCAGAGGGTAAGGTTTGTCGCATACAAGGTGGAATTGAAAAACAGGTGTAACTCAACGAAATAAAAACATACTGATGGACAAAATGAGCGCACCACCTAAAATTTTTTGAATTTTAACAATTGATATCTTCCTAATTTTTACCCGGATTTCAATGTTTTTTTTCCAATTGTAGCTCTGTTATTGTCGAATTTCCTCCATTAAACAGAAGTCCGAAAAATAAAATCTTCATGTTGTACAGGGCGTTTAAATAGTGTCATCTTTTATAGTCAAATTTTAATGTCTTCTGTGGGCAATGCCAGATTGCTTAGGCATATAAAAACAATAAAGCGTTGTAGCCTAGTATCTCTTGAGTATTTTGTTTTAAAAAAATTAATTTATCTTGGAATCGTCCAGAGATATTCAACATTTTATCAACTCTTGTATTTTATGCATTAACCTTGAATATCTTCGCAACCATTTGTCCGATTTGAATATTTTTTTAGTTTTAGCTCTTTAAATACATACATTATATTTACTACAATGAGATGTTCAAAAAAAGAATTGCATCATGCTTTACAGGGCGTTTAAATTTTGTTTTTTGTTTCATTACAGTTTAACGCTTTCTGTGGGCAATACCAGATACCTGAGGGTCCTGAGGCTTCTAAAAACTATACAGTGATGTAGCCTGATGTTTCCTGAGTATTCTGCGTTTTAAAAGCAATTTAACTTGTAGCCTTCCAGAGATATTTTTATAACATATAGTTATTCGTGAATGATTATTATACAATATACAAGTGAGCCCCTAAATTTCTTATTCAATACGTCGACTGGAAAGTGAAAATTCTCGAAGAAAAATCATTTTTCCGCCGACCTCGAAATAACAGGTGATTTTAATGTGTACGAAATTGAGCATTAATGACCAATTTCAATGCCCAATTTTTTAGCCATCTTAATGTGCAATCCTCATGGCAACCGTACACAAAGTATTCAGAAGTACTACAAGAAATGTCAAAACTCTACTGGAACATAGAAATGTAGAAATTCCATTTGTCAAATGTATGTCTTGTGCAAAATGGGAATGTATTTCAATCAAGAATTTTTACATTATTCAGGTTGAGATCGTCGGAAAAATCTTGTAATCAACTCGGTTATTAATCGAGCGACTAATGGTCTCGAACTATTAAAGCGTTCGCTTCGCTCACGCTTTAAAATATCTTGACCATTAATCGCTGTCTTTAATAACCTAGTTGACTAAATAACTAGTATTTATCAACATACACAATTCGTTTTGTGGCCCCCCGAGTTTCTCAACAAAAAAACAGTATATGTGTTCTGAAAATAAGATTAATTATATTACAAATTTAAGAAAAGCCCTGAGCAGGAGCTTTTGAGCGCTCGTTCTCTGATGGAGCAATAAGACTATTAACTCAAAACTTTATATGGGACTTGAGATTGATACCAAATATAAAAATGCAGAATCTCAGCACAATCGAAATTGTATTCTGAAAATCATTAAAAAAAAGAAAAATGTAAAAAATAAATACAGTGGAACTTCCCTTCAAAGAAAGCGCTAAATGCGCAAAACAAATTCGTTATAAAGAAATTTCCTTGTACTGAAAATTTGTTTTTATATCCGGCAATGTCGCGGTCGACTTCACTGATGAATTTAAGTTTTTCTATCAAACTTAAGCACATGGACGGAAGGCCCCTCGGACAGAATTGAATTAGACCACGAATTCGTCATCAGGGAGTCTAACCCTATCTTTCGGGACCATTTTCGGCTCAAAATTCGAAAATTACAGACGTTTGGGCAAAACGATATAACACTTGTTTAAGTATAGTCCGTTCACGAAAGGTTGAGCCGTCGGTTGGCCATGGAAATTTGGCATATTCCACTGTGTAGATATATTAAAATTTTAGGTTATGTTATTATAATTATTTTCTTGTCAGATTGATACGCAATGTTGTCAATATTGCATAGAGTTGTCTGATAACTCGCAAGCTCGTCGGACGAGCGAGGCCGAGTTCATTCGGCAACGTTGACTTTATTTTACTTTATGACAGTAAATACTGCCAACTTCAGATAAATAAAGAAACACCTACTATGTTCTCAACCTTTCGTGAACGGACTATAGAACGAGCGTTCAAAAATACTGACAAACCCTAAAAACTTTTCATCGAATTTTCCTTAGCCGCACCACGAATAACCCCACAATCACTTTGACAAAATACTCGATCATTTAAAATTTTATAAGGTGACAACCTGAGCGAAAATACCGAATTCTCGACCAAACCAATCGACCTGTTCAGGGAAAAATAACGATCCCAGTAGGCTTCAATTTCAATTTACTGTGGGCCACGCTAAGGCCATAAAGATAAGGCGTAAATGACAAGGAGCCAGCATCATGGGTGGCCTTGTTATATCAGTGGGCATTCAATGCCCCAATAAAACTACCTCTACATAATTATCTAACATTTTACAACATTTCTGTCAATGCCTTCGAATTTTATGGCACGACCTGAAGGGTATAAGACATCGCTCGGTTGGGTTTAGTCACTTTTGCATTGGGACACCGTGGTGATATCGAGGCAATTATCTTTTTTTGGGATTATTGGCCGAATATTGGACACGCTGGAGCAGTATCGGTTCTTGGAGGTGCATTGGAATGCTATTTTGAAGTTTGGATTGTCATTTTTGGACTGATTGCATCGTACCCATAGACAAACTAAAAAATTAGATGGACCACTCGTATATTCCGCGCCATCAGTCGGAGGAGGAGACTAATACACGAAAAAATTATTTTCAGTTTGATAGTTAGATGTCGTTGCATTCATGGAAATCCTATCGAGAAAATAGTAAGTATGTAAAATCATTATTATCAAAAAACCTTTGAATTGTCAACTGACACAAGGAGTGGTTTGACACGTTCTTTTTGAAATATAATAAATTTCGATATGCCTGCAAGAGTGAAGACGTGCTGTGTTATTGGATGTGAAAATCGAGATGCAAAAAGGTAATTATAAAATTAATATGTATATTCTGTTACCTATAGAATTAAGATACTCGTAGTTTTCAAAAAAGTTTTTCATGTATTGAATAAGTGTAGTAGGTAAATACTAATATTTTGTATTATTGAATTCATTATTGTTAGTTTTTGGAAATGTTTTCAATGCAATTATTAGTTTATTGATTAGATATTTATGAAATAAATCTGTATTTTCAATTGGTGATACCTATTTCAGTTAATAAATTTTTATTCTATCCAGAATTTGATTATTGATCGTCCATTTCTCGATTCCAAAAGAAAATCAGATGAAAGTTCGTTGCAGGTAATATTTTCATGAAAATAAATGTCCTCATTCATCGATAACCTGCACGAATCCATTTCTGATTTCCTTTTGGAAATTGAATTTCAAAAAACTTTTTGCCTCTTGTATATGGGTGTACCTACCTATTCAAAAGGTGCACTACAGAATTCTTTTAAAAGACAACTTTACGATACAGATTCCTTTTTCAATTGAGCTTTTTTCACGAATTAGTAATGTTGTACAAAAACAGATGGCGTTGGAGCTTGTTCTACTAGTGTCTCATCTATTCTCCGTTTAGTTAGTCTATGATCGTACCTACTGATTACTTTATACCCCTATTGCACCATGCGTTTTTCATGTCTATTTTAGCGCTATTTGTTGGGTAAATTCCCCCCAAATGAGTCGCACTATTACATAATGCCTTTTCAAGAGGTATCAGGTAGTAATTACAAAACTGCAAACACTGAAGAAATTTATATTTTACCTCACGCTTGTGTTTTGTTGGAATACTTTCGAAAGAATACCATGGTATCTGTTTTGATATGAAAAAATAATGATGCAACCAATAGGAGATGAAATTGAATTTGAAAGAATCACTTATGACTATTATTGCAACTGTAAATGTTATTCTGAAAAATAACAAAGAAAGGGTTTTACAGGAGATAGAAGGTGAAGCCTTGAATGAACTTAAAATTAGGCAATAAAAGCAAGCGGATTTATCGCTTTCGTTATAGGGATGTTCCATAACAGAATATCCGATTCGAGTAAAATTTATTTTGAGAATGGAAACTACTATAGGTACTGAATGTACATGCGAAATTTTAAGGGGATCACATCATCAGAACAATAGAATTCATTTTTTCATCATAAGGGCATTGTTGTTGTTATTTGTTGATTTATATTTTTACATATTTCATTTTCTGAATAATTTTTAGAATATAGTTCCGATTGTTACGATATTGTTCAAATATAGATCTGGTATCAATCTCAAATTCCATATAAAATTTGAGGTAATAGTCTTATTGCTTCACCAAAGAACGAGCGCTCAAATGCCTCTGCTCAGGGCTTTTCTTGATTTTATAAAAAAATCATTCGAATTTAAGTATCTTAAAATCACAAATTTGTTCTGTTCATTTATGAATTCAACACTTTTCAATGAAGGGTTTCCAAGATATTAAAATTTATGAAACGAAAGGAGAAAATGGAAATCAAAGTTCCCCATGGTTAAAGGTTCGAACTGGTTATATTTTCCAAAAGACCTCGTGGTACCAAAACGAATAATCACCGCTGGTACTATCGGTACCATACGATAAACCAGCAGCCATATCAGATAATATTCGTTATGCCATAATATTTTTTAAACATCCGATTACTTCTCTAGAAGCTCCCATGAACACCGAGCAATTCCACAGATAAAAAAGATCAGGTGGTATCTCGATGGTACGTATCTTTTATTTAGATTAAATAGACTATGATACCGTGAATTATATGGGGCCCGTATTTCTTTTAGTGTTATCGGTTTGTGTCAAAGGAAATCTCACTTAACTCAATTTTTGCTTCAAAAATGTTTTTTCGAAGACCCCGTGGTACCAAAACGAATAATCACCACTGGTGCTATCGGTGCCATACGATAAACCAGCAGCCATATCAGATAATCTTCGTTATGCCATAATATTTTTTAAACATCCGAATATTTCTCTAGAAGCTCCCATGAACACCGAGCAATTCCACAGATAAAAAAGATCAGGTGGTATCCCGATGGTACGTATCTTTTATTTAGATTAAATAGACTATGATACCGTGAATTATATTGGACCCGTCTTTCTTTGAGTGGTACGGTTTTGTGTCAAAAGCAACCTCACTTAAAGTAACTTTCACTTCAAAAAAAATCTTTTTGCCAAATGGATATATTTACCAAAAGACCCCGTGGTACCAAAACGAATAATCACCACTGGTACTATCGGTACCACACGATAAACCAGCAGCCCTATCAGATAATCTTCCTTATGCCATAATATTTTTTAAACATCCGAATATTTCTCTAGAAGCTCCCATGGACACCGAGCAATTCCACAGATAAAAAAGATCAGGTGGTATCTCGATGGTACGTATCTTTTATTTAGATTAAATAGACTATGATACCGTGAATTATATTGGACCCGTCTTTCTTTGAGTGGTACGGTTTGTGTCAAAAGCAACCTCACTTAAAGTAACTTTCACTTCAAAAAAAATCTTTTTGCCAAATGGATATATTTACCAAAAGACCCCGTGGTACCAAAACGAATAATCACCACTGGTACTATCGGTACCACACGATAAACCAGCAGCCCTATCAGATAATCTTCCTTATGCCATAATATTTTTTAAACATCCGAATATTTCTCTAGAAGCTCCCATGGACACCGAGCAATTCCACAGATAAAAAAGATCAGGTGGTATCTCGATGGTACGTATCTTTTATTTAAATTAAATAGACTATGATACCGTGAATTATATGGGGCCCGTATTTCCTTTAGTGTTATCGGTTTGTGTCAAAGGAAATCTCACTTAACTCAATTTTTGCTTCAAAAAATGTTTTTTCGAAGACCCCGTGGTACCAAAACGAATAATCACCACTGGTGCTATCGGTACCATACGATAAACCAGCAGCCATGCCCATATCAGATAATCTTCGTTATGCCATAATATTTTTTAAACATCCGAATATTTCTCTAGAAGCTCCCATGAACACCGAGCAATTCCACAGATAAAAAAGATCAGGTGGTATCCCGATGGTACGTATCTTTTATTTAGATTAAATAGACTATGATACCGTGAATTATATTGGACCCGTCTTTCTTTGAGTGGTATCGGTTTGTGTCAAAAGCAACCTCACTTAAAGTAACTTTCACTTCAAAAAAAATCTTTTTGCCAAATGGATATATTTACCAAAAGACCCCGTGGTACCAAAACGAATAATCACCACTGGTACTATCGGTACCACACGATAAACCAGCAGCCCTATCAGATAATCTTCCTTATGCCATAATATTTTCAAACATCCGAATATTTCTCTAGAAGCTCCCATGGACACCGAGCAATTCCACAGATAAAAAAGATCAGGTGGTATCTGGATGGTACGTATCTTTTGTTTAGATTAAATAGACTATGATACCGTGAATTCTATTGGTCCCGTCTTTCTTTCAGTGGTATCGGTTTGTGTCAAAAGCAACCGCACTTAAAGTAACTTTCACTTCAAAAAAAATCTTTTTGCCAAATGGATATATTTACCAAAAGACCCCGTGGTACCAAAACGAATAATCACCACTGGTACTATCGGTACCACACGATAAACCAGCAGCCCTATCAGATAATCTTCCTTAGGTATGCCATAATATTTTTTAAACATCCGAATATTTCTCTAGAAGCTCCCATGGACACCGAGCAATTCCACAGATAAAAAAGATCAGGTGGTATCTCGATGGTACGTATCTTTTATTTAGATTAAATAGACTATGATACCGTGAATTATATTGGACCCGTCTTTCTTTTAGTGGTATCGGTTAATGTCAAAGGAAATCTCACTTGATTTAATTTTCGCTTCAAAAAATGTTTTTTCGAAATGGAAATCTTTTTCAAAAGACCCCGTGGTAACAAAACTAATAATCACCACTAGTACTATCGGTACCATAAGATAAACCAGCAACCATATCAGATAATCTCCGTTATGCCATAATATTTTTTAAACATCCGAATATTTCTCTAGAAGCTCCCATGGACACCGAGCAATTCCACAGATAAAAAAGATCAGGTGGTATCTGGATGGTACGTATCTTTTGTTTAGATTAAATAGACTATGATACCGTGAATTCTATTGGTCCCGTCTTTCTTTCAGTGGTATCGGTTTGTGTCAAAAGCAACCGCACTTAAAGTAACTTTCACTTCAAAAAAAATCTTTTGCCAAATGGATATATTTACCAAAAGACCCCGTGGTACCAAAACGAATAATCACCACTGGTACTATCGGTACCACACGATAAACCAGCAGCCCTATCAGATAATCTTCCTTAGGTATGCCATAATATTTTTAAACATCCGAATATTTCTCTAGAAGCTCCCATGGACACCGAGCAATTCCACAGATAAAAAAGATCAGGTGGTATCTGGATGGTACGTATCTTTTGTTTAGATTAAATAGACTATGATACCGTGAATTCTATTGGTCCCGTCTTTCTTTCAGTGGTATCGGTTTGTGTCAAAAGCAACCGCACTTAAAGTAACTTTCACTTCAAAAAAAATCTTTTGCCAAATGGATATATTTACCAAAAGACCCCGTGGTACCAAAACGAATAATCACCACTGGTACTATCGGTACCACACGATAAACCAGCAGCCCTATCAGATAATCTTCCTTATGCCATAATATTTTTTAAACATCCGAATATTTCTCTAGAAGCTCCCATGGACACCGAGCAATTCCACAGATAAAAAAGATCAGGTGGTATCTGGATGGTACGTATCTTTTGTTTAGATTAAATAGACTATGATACCGTGAATTCTATTGGTCCCGTCTTTCTTTCAGTGGTATCGGTTTGTGTCAAAAGCAACCGCACTTAAAGTAACTTTCACTTCAAAAAAAATCTTTTTGCCAAATGGATATATTTACCAAAAGACCCCGTGGTACCAAAACGAATAATCACCACTGGTACTATCGGTACCACACGATAAACCAGCAGCCCTATCAGATAATCTTCCTTAGGTATGCCATAATATTTTTTAAACATCCGAATATTTCTCTAGAAGCTCCCATGGACACCGAGCAATTCCACAGATAAAAAAGATCAGGTGGTATCTCGATGGTACGTATCTTTTATTTAGATTAAATAGACTATGATACCGTGAATTATATTGGACCCGTCTTTCTTTGAGTGGTATCGGTTTGTGTCAAAAGCAACCTCACTTAAAGTAACTTTCACTTCAAAAAAAATCTTTTTGCCAAATGGATATATTTACCAAAAGACCCCGTGGTACCAAAACGAATAATCACCACTGGTACTATCGGTACCACACGATAAACCAGCAGCCCTATCAGATAATCTTCCTTAGGTATGCCATAATATTTTTTAAACATCCGAATATTTCTCTAGAAGCTCCCATGGACACCGAGCAATTCCACAGATAAAAAAGATCAGGTGGTATCCCGATGGTACGTATCTTTTATTTAGATTAAATAGACTATGATACCGTGAATTATATTGGACCCGTCTTTCTTTGAGTGGTATCGGTTTGTGTCAAAAGCAACCTCACTTAAAGTAACTTTCACTTCAAAAAAAATCTTTTTGCCAAATGGATATATTTACCAAAAGACCCCGTGGTACCAAAACGAATAATCACCACTGGTACTATCGGTACCACACGATAAACCAGCAGCCCTATCAGATAATCTTCCTTATGCCATAATATTTTTCAAACATCCGAATATTTCTCTAGAAGCTCCCATGGACACCGAGCAATTCCACAGATAAAAAAGATCAGGTGGTATCTGGATGGTACGTATCTTTTGTTTAGATTAAATAGACTATGATACCGTGAATTCTATTGGTCCCGTCTTTCTTTCAGTGGTATCGGTTTGTGTCAAAAGCAACCGCACTTAAAGTAACTTTCACTTCAAAAAAATCTTTTTGCCAAATGGATATATTTACCAAAAGATCCCGTGGTACCAAAACGAATAATCACCACTGGTACTATCGGTACCACACGATAAACCAGCAGCCCTATCAGATAATCTTCCTTAGGTATGCCATAATATTTTTTAAACATCCGAATATTTCTCTAGAAGCTCCCATGGACACCGAGCAATTCCACAGATAAAAAAGATCAGGTGGTATCTCGATGGTACGTATCTTTTATTTAGATTAAATAGACTATGATACCGTGAATTATATTGGACCCGTCTTTCTTTTAGTGGTATCGGTTAATGTCAAAGGAAATCTCACTTGATTTAATTTTCGCTTCAAAAAATGTTTTTTCGAAATGGAAATCTTTTTCAAAAGACCCCGTGGTAACAAAACGAATAATCACCACTAGTACTATCGGTACCATAAGATAAACCAGCAACCATATCAGATAATCTCCGTTATGCCATAATATTTTTTAAACATCCGAATATTTCTCTAGAAGCTCCCATGGACACCGAGCAATTCCACAGATAAAAAAGATCAGGTGGTATCTCGATGGTACGTATCTTTTATTTAGATTGAATAGACTATGATACCGTGAATTATATTGGACCCGTCTTTCTTTTAGTGGTATCGGTTTGTGTCAAAGACAGCCGCGGCATGTTCTTACAAACAGTAATTAAGGAAGGCAGTTTAGGGGACAGCGTTCACCTTCGATGGTACTGCCGTGTGACAAATGGTACCGGGTCACCTGCCCAGATCAGAATTTTTGACAAACCCTAGTTGTTTCGGGTAAATTGGGAACGGTGCTTCATTTCAAGATTTATGGGGGTTTGATATGAATTCTTGATTGTCATTGGTCAAGGATGAAATTTATCTTATTTACTATACGGAAAGCTAACATCGGCTGAAAATTCCAGGACTTGCGTAAAAAACACAAGGTTGTAAGGAAAATAGTATGTATGTATACAGTGGAATTTCCCTTTAATGAAAGCGCTAAATCCACAAAAAATTCGTTATACATACGGTGGACTTCACTGATAAATTTAAGTTTATCATTCAAACTTCCTTTTCTACATTTTCGCACAACATCCACACTTGATTAGATTGAAAGCAAACAGCCAGGGGTGTATTCAAAACGGTTTCAGAAGGATCTCTCTGTCCGCCGTAATGATTTAGTTCAAGGTCGGGATTTATTACGTACGTCTTTAAAAACTTCGGAAAAAACCACCCTTAAACTTAAACCTTCTTCCCAATACCCATTCAAAGAGTGACGTTCTTCGAATATTTCGTTATAGAGAGAATTTACTTCGTTTTAGGGGGTGTTTTTATATTTCTGAAGAGGTGCACATACTTTCTTTTCGAGAATCCTTTAAAATTCGACAATTTTCCAATAAATTAGTATTATATTACTTGGGTTAAAAGGGAAATGTAAAAGGTCCGGATGTCAAACTTGACGCTTATAAATTCAATTGCAATCAACAAGGGAAATGCATATAAACATTTTATGTGGAAAACAAACAGCTGGAGGAAATATCATTTCTTTACAGTGAAAACTGTTCTTACAGAGGGAAAGTCTTGACCATTTATTTGAGAAAATTGTCAGGAATATCAAAATGTTCTAGCGATTCGAGTTTTTTTTACTTCACAAGTCTCGGTTAGAGCACTAATCTGTTTTTATTGCTATTCCAAATTTTGAGCAACGAACGAGAGAGCTTACTCGAGGGAAGGATGTGACTTTGCACTGCAGGTATTAACTGCTGACATTGCAAACTAGAACTACTGAGGTATTTACAAAGCTTATGATCAAATTAGAAAGATTGCATTGTTAAAATATGGGGTACGAATACATAATTATACAGATACGCCTGATGATATTATCCCGATAAAGAATCTTCATTCCACCACTACATACATAACCCAAATATGACACAATCTATGACATACGACCCGGAACAGCACCGAAAATAATCGAGGGCAAATTTTATTGGCGGAATTAATTAAGCCCAAGCGCATCTAAAGCGCCAACATGAATGTTATAGCGCACTTGAGCGCCTGCACGGCCACCAGATACATTAATTTTATTTGACATATATTAAAATTCCGATCTGTTCGTTCGCATAATCGCAGACAAGTGGTCACCCCTTAACTGATGAAAGTTTCGTGTGTGAACAGGGATGGGGAGAGGTTTAATAAAAGTCGAGAGAATGGAAGTTGGAGGGTCGACCTCTCATCCCTATGAAGCAGCTCGTGCTTAATAAGCGTGTATATGGATTGCTTGCACGTGGTCGACATTGGGTGTCTACTAGTTGTTTTGTGGACTTCAAAAGTCTATGGATCAGATTGGGGTATTAATAGTTTGATGTCACTGCAATTGTGGATTAATATGGAAGGACAAAAGGGCTCAAAGTCGATACTTTCAGGGTGGGCCACGTGGTAATCCTTGAACTACTTTTTAACCTTGAAAAACAGAGGAGGATGAATGCAAGCTTTGGTCTTATCTTACAGGACCATATCTTTTTAATGAAATTTTCTATAACCAAATCGCAAAGTGGCTGTCCTATGTCCTCGATAGCCTCACGAATTCCATCGTTGAGGTCTTGAATCGACGCTGGGCTATTGGCGTAGACCTTTTCTTTCACGTGACCCCAAAGGAAGAAGTCGCAAGGTGTTAAATCACAAGGTATCGGTGGCCAATTGTGATCACCTCTTCGAGAGATAAAACCGTCCGCAAAAGATCGTTGCTGATGATCGGCTGGCTTGAGTTCTTGTGTTAACTGAACTTTTAAGCCTTGAGACCCAGATCTTTATGCAAAATACGGTGTAATGACGTTTGTCGAATGCCTAATTCCAAATAACGACGAGGAATGGACAAACCTGAGTTTTCTTCAACTCTTCCGGCTACAGCAGCAATATTATCGGCTGTTCTTGAGCGACGTGTACGGGTTTTATTCTTCACATCACTAACTTGTCCCAACCGCTCGAATTTTTGCACCAATTTCTTTGTTGCGGACCGACAAGGTGCTTCACGACGTATCGTCCAATTTTTTTTGATGGCGTATTTTCTACTTGTCAAATATCAAAAACTGAAGCATGTTTTGGTCTGTTTGCGAGATACTCAGAATGTTATCTAGTGCATTCCTTTATTTTTTTAGCGCTTGTTCTACTTAAACGAGTGCTATATCGTTTTGCCCAAATGTCTATAATTTTCGAATTTTGAGGAGAAAATTGTCTCAAACGATGAGGTTCGACTACCTGATGACGAATTGTCCTAGATGCTTGAGATTTTCAGGGTGAGTTCATCTCCAAAATTACTCGGCTAAGTTCGTTAACTAGATAAATCATACAAGGTGTAACATTAAATATGGACATTCAAAATTTTTGTTCCCCAATATCTCAGACAATACGAAAACAATCGACATGAAATGTTGGAGCCAAATGCAAGATGCTCATAGTAAACCTCATGCCAAATTTTGTAGCCATAGTGTAAAAAGAACCATAGAAAGTTCAATTGGAATATGAAAAGAAGAATCTTTATACAGGTGTCCGGTAAACCTTTTACAATATTGAAACTGGTGATAGACCAGGTCATGATTGTTCAGAATATCAGAATTTGACCTCAGTAAAAATATCACCATTTTCGAGATAATGGGCATTTTCTAAATGTCTAGAAAATCACTACGTCACTTCCGTTTTCGAGTGCTATGTCTACAATGTATCAATTTCCGAAAAACTGTTTTGTACGTCTGAAAACATCATTCATCATTAATCTTCAGCAACAACGATATTTCAATTTGTCTTAATTTGAAGACATAGCACTCAAAAAACGAAGGTGAGGTAGCGATTTTCTAAATATTCAGAAAATGCTCATTATCTCGAATATATTTTTACTGAGGTGAAATTATGATATTCTGAACAGTCATGACCTGGTCTATCACAGTTTTCAATATTGTACAAGGTTTACCGGACACCCTGTATGTATTTCCATAACATGATATTCCATTCGAGGGAAATTTCTTTCGAAATATACTGAATTTTCATGCACAAAATGTTATAGCCATAGTGTTAACAGAACCATAGAAATTCATTTGAAATATTGAAAGAAGAATCATTATATTTCCATAACAGAATATCCGATTCGAGTGAAATTTATTTTGTGATGAAACTGTTAGACTGAATGTTCATGCCAATATTTCAAGAGGTCGCATCATCAGAACTATAAAATTGATTATTTTTTAAATTATATTTCTTACATATTCAATTTTTCAAATAATTTCCAGAATATAATTCCGATTGTGCTAGGATTCTGCATTTATATATTTGGTATCAATCTAAAGCTCCATATAAAAATTGAGAATGAACAAGCGCTAAAAGCTCCTGATCAGGGCTTTTCTGAAATTTTTCATTTTTGACCCAAGTTAGCCTATCGAATTCCTCACTATTAGAAAAATGAAATTTTGACCTAGTTACGAACTTCCAGTTCAAATTCAGAAACTAACTACATTCGGGGATAAGCGTTCTAAAATAAAACGAATATGTATTACCTATTTCGAAGAAGTTACTATTGTTTCTGTATCAATTATGTAGTGAGATTCCATTTAAGTTTTCCATCGAAGTACAGTCAAACTCCCTATGACAACGTCTGTATAGCGAATTTCGTACAAGACATTGCACTCTGAAACCTAATTCCATGTTTAAAACACCCTCAAAACGAAGTTAATTCTAATCTTTAACGTTTTATTAAAGAACATCAGTCTTGAATGGGTATGGTAAGAAGGTGTAAGGGTGGGTTTTTCTGAAATTTTTTCTGGACGTACGTATAACCGACATTAAACTAAATCATTACGGCTTGCAGAGAGATCCTTCTTGAAACAGTTTTAAATACGCACCTGGCTGTTTGATTTCAATCTAACCATTACGCTTGTGTGAAAAGTTGTGCGAAAATGTCTGAAAGGAAGTGTTTAAGTTTGAATGATAAACTTAAATTTATCAGTAAAGTTGCCAACGGTATTGCCGACTATAGAAACACATTTGTTTGTATAACGAAATTTCTTTATAACGAAATTTTTTTGCGGATTTAGCGCTTTCGTTATAGGGAAGTTCCACTCCTATCCCAAAATTAACATAAACAATTATACCTTTTTTGCAATAACCTGGTCCATTTATCATCACCGTTAGACAGGACAAAAAACATTTAAACTTTGAATAAATCATTCTCGCTGTTTGTTTTTACCAGAAATCCGCATTAAAAGTTTCTGCGCTCTTTCATAAAAATCGCCCGGTGATAAAATATCACAGCAACATAATTCAGAGATATCATAAATCGCCACATTTGCAAATTGCCGCTAACATACACAATAATTTACAGAACAGTGGGTACCTTTTGCTTGTCCAACAGGCTATTAATATGCATTTAATGCGGCTCCTGCCGACAGAATAGCCATCGGACACATACACACATAAATATTTGTGTGTAGTGTATGAACGCGTCAAACACTACGTTCCTGGGCACTCACTCGGCTGAAGAAGTGTTGTTCGTCTCCAGATTTTCTTTTCCTGTGAGTCTATTCGCTTTTCAGATCAATTAAAATATACAGTGAAGAACAGCAAAATGTAATAAATTCGATAACACGATAAATAAAAGCGTGTTGTGAAAAACGCTTGGACACCTCGATTTGAATTTTAAGATGCGCATTTAAAAAAATAATTACATAGGGTGTCATATGACAGTGGCTGATACCAACTTTCCTAGTTTAAATACAAGCCCCTGTATATTATTAGTTTTTTGTATTCTTCAGAAAATTCTAGACGTAATTCATGTACAATGTCCCATACCTATCTTCAACTGTATCGGAAATATTGAGTGTTTTCAGATGAACAACAAAAATTAACATTGAAAAAATTATTTTATTTCACAAATTTCAATGTAAAAGATGTTCAAATGTTCGCCGGGAACGTCTTGTGAAATAAAATAATTTTCTTTTTTCAATGTTAATGTTTGTAATGAATCTGAAAACACTTAATATTTCCGAAACAGTTGAAGATAGGTATGGGACGTTGTAAATGAATTATGTCTAGAATTTTCTGAAGAATCCAAGAAACTAATTATATACAGAGGGTTGTATTTCAAATAAGAAAGTTTGTATTGGCACTGTCCCATGACACACCTTATATAATTTTTTTTTTAAATGCGCATCTAAAATTACAAATCGACGTGTGCAAGCGTATTCGTTATCGAATTTATTCCAATGGGTTGTTACACACTGTATACAGGGTGTCTGTAAACAAATGCGATGGACTTTGGAAATTGATTCCTCAATGAAAATAAGCAGGGGTAGTTCATATAATTTTTTTTCGAAATCGACCCCCTTCCAAGATATAGCCTTTGGAAGTCGATATGGAGTTGATAGTTTTTAATTTTTTTTACGGATTCTTGAAAACACTGTGTCATAAAACTATACATAATATGAAGCACTAAGTATATGTTACTCACATATTTTTTTAGATCTCATAACTTTATTATTAGGGGTTGAAAATAAAAATCCCCTATGATTTTCGTTCGAAAATTGTTTTCGTGGGATAGATTTTCGAAAAATTAAATTCTTTTATGGTTTTCCATTAATTCTGGAGAAAAAAGTCTCCTGCAAAATTTGGATACAGTCTATACTTTTCTAGGAAAAATTAAAACTTACAAGAACTTATGATCACTGTTCATTCCATTTCATCGTATAAGTGTTCCATAGAAGGAATATTCTAGGATATTGTATATTATGACAGGAGATAAAAATGTTCTATAGATCTTTCTGAAGGTTTAATTTGTAATTTCCGGAAGAAAATGATATCCGTAATATTTTTTGATTGATAAGCATTATTGAAAAAAAACAATTTTGAGCATAAACAATATCTTAGAATATCATTCTATAAAACATACAATGAAGTGGAATGAATAGTGATCATAACTGCTTGGAAGTTTTCATTTTTTCCGAGAAAAGTATCGACTGTATCGAAGAGACTTTTTTCTCCAACCATCAAAAAATGTCGATATTTTTGTACTATTTTCAGGTGAAAAAATTCACTCGTTACTTAGCAACACTTTTAATCCTAGGATTAAAAACGCTACTTTTAATCCTTGGATTAAAAGTAATTGCATTTGACGTCTAGTTGACAATCACTGTCATTAGCATGTGTTCAAATTTATAACCAAATTATTAACGATTTTTGACTGAAACCAATTTATTGTAATTTTGACTTGGTTAGAGAAAAAATAGTACCTAATATATTATTCGGACTAAAAGTGCCTATTTTAACTCGTAAAAAAATATGCACTTTTAATCCTTTTAATATAATATACTAGTTTTGTACAACGGTAAAAAAACTTGACTTTTCTTCATCACTATGGATGCGTAAATGATTACTTTATTCCACCGGTGAAAAAAGTAAGGACTGTATGCATAGAAATATTACATTGGAATCATTGTGTCAATCATTTTATATTTCAGACGATGTAAATTTACATTCACAGTTGCACAAAAAATGTTGTTTGTATTTCGTGCGTATAAAATTCGTGTTTTCATAGCAAATCGGCCATGAAAAAAACACTCGTTTTACGCACTTAATACAAAAATAACTATTTTCTCCAGAATTGAATGGGAAATCATGAAAGAATTTTATTTTTCGAAAATCTATCCCACGTAAACAATTTTCGAAGAAAAATCATAAGGGTTGTTATTTTCAACACCTAATAATAAAGTAATGGAATAAAAAAAATTGTGTGAGTAACATCTATATAATGAATCATAATATTATATATAGTTTTATGACTATGAAAAAATTAAAAACTGTCAATTTGTCACCGCCTTCCAAAGGCTGAACTACTCCAGCTTATTTTCCATCGAGGATTCATTCCTCTTAGTCCCTCGCATTTGTTTACAGACACCCTGTATAGGCAAAATGAGGAAAAGCTATATGTTTTTATCCTCCTGCTGTTTATACACATCGACCTAAAACTTTGGGTTCTTATTATTTTCGAGGTATTTACGCCACTTTTGCACCCGCTCCATATTCTCAGGAAGATCATTCATCTTTAGCGTACACACAGGAAGAGTATAAAGGTCCAAAAAGAGAACCTTGCCGAACTCCACATATAACCAGCTCCCAGTTTCAAATCTAAGTAGTGATGACCTTCGTATAGAACTTCTGTTCTTTCCTGCTGGGCATTAGGTGTTATCATCTACAAACAACGACAAAACGATTCAAATAGCCCTTATCAAAACAAAACACCAAATTGGGTACCGCCAGCTCAGAGCAATATCTCGTAAGAATTCGCAAAAAAACCACTCAGCTTGCGGTACAAAAAGCCCTATACATCAAGAAGATGATTAAAGCCTCGTTTCAGCGAAAATATTCAAGTAGGTAAATGGGAACATTCTTCGAGTTTCTTAAATTTGTGTTTGTCAGGTCTCACCTTATAAATTATTCAGCATTGTATCGCTGCCCGGGCAATAAATATCTGCTAAGTTACGTACGTAATTTACGTTTCACGGTAGAAAATAAAGAAGCGTATGTTGCCGATGTCTGTCGGGTAAGAAGATCCCTGTACACGTTTACAGCGACTACTACGTTTAGTATGTCCGTTTTTGGAGTAGGATTGTACCGCTGTACGCTATATTTGCGAGATTTTCAAGAGGTTATGGGCCAGGTTCTCCCTGAGATGATTTTATTATATAGGGTTTTCCAATAAGAGGTGAATTATTCAAAGAAAAATGACATTTTTAATATAAATGATCGGGTGTTTATTTCATTATAAAGAAGAAGTTATGCCGTTATAGTGCAAAATAACATCAGGAAATGACCACCACGACCACGCTTACAGGACCATATCCTTTTAATGAAATTTTTCATAACCAAATCGCAAAGTGGCTGTCCTCGATAGCCTCACGAATTCCATCTTTGAGGATTTGAATCGACGTTGGGTTATTGGTGTAGACCACAAGATCTCAGTGGCTGATTGTGATCACCTCTTCGTGAGATAACACGGTCCGGAATTTTTCCCGTAAAAGATCAATGGTTTCGTTGCTTGTGTGGCACGTAGACCAGATTAATACTATCCAATTTCGGCTATAAAAAGTCATTAATCATCTTTTTATTGCGCCGGGGTTTTCTTCAACACTCTCGGCTAAAGCAGCAATATTCTCGGCTGTTCTTGACCGACGTGCACGGGTTTTATTCACTAACTTGTCCCAACAGCTAGAATTCTTCCATCAATTTTTTTATTGCGGTCCGACAAGGTGATTCACGACGACCCAAAAATGTTCGAGTTTTACGAACCGTCTTTGCCAAGTTTCACCATTTTCATAGTGAATTTTAATAATTTCAATGCGTTCTTGAAGCGTGTATCGTTCCATTTTTATTAAGACACTTGAAATAGAAGATTTGTTGTCCTATGTTATAGGACCACGAAAAAACACTCGATTATATTTTGCTTTAGACAGAATATAATGATGTTTAGGTGTGTGATTGAGATTAAGCACTTTCCAGTTAAAAGCTATTCGATTAACATCTAATGCAATGATCACTATAGAACTTACAGCTTTGAGTTAGTGATACCTTTAGTTTCAAATCCACTGATTTGAAAGATGATTCTCTGTTTGAGAATGTTTTAACGGTTCGACTTATACCAATGCACTGCCTGGTGCCGTATTCTCGAGAAGTGGTATGCGAAAACGTATACGAACTTCATTGCGCGAGTCCCTGTTTTACTTGCAAAAATGCACACCGCGCATGAAGTTCGTATACGTTTTCGAATATCACTTCTCGAGAATACGGCACCTGACCTGTTACGTTAGGTCGATTAGACCCTTTCAAGTACCACTTGAAACCTGGGGCTGTTGCTTAGGCAAAGTTTTACCACATATGTATTTCCCTGTAGAATTCAGGATATTTCTGAATATAAATCTAGACTGCATGTTTGTTTACATTTAAGTCGAACGAAATATTCGAGTCCATATAAAATTCTACAATCACCTTCTTCTTTGCCTTCGCCTTATGGTAGTTTCAAAAACTATTGAAGAATAACCGTTTGTTGATGCATTGAATCATACTTCTTCATTCCAGAATGCCAAAATGAAGTCTTCATCAAAACCCCTTTTGAATACAGTATGTTAGTTGAATAAGTGCGAACTTCAGGATGTTAAAGCTTAACCTTGAATTAGAATTAAAATATATACTGTTTTGGAGATACAAAAGGGAATTGAAAAAACACCATTCCATTGACTAGTGTAGATTATGTGGGAAAGAGGGGGAAACTTTTGCTGTCTTAGTTTACGGTTCATAGGATAAACACAGATCTAAACTCCTTGATGCCCCTCATATACTAGAGTTCACACAACCAACGTCTGGACTATGGGTAACTTGTTACCCTGTACTTATGTGCTTTCTTTGCAGGTTTTCAACTTTCATTACTTAAGACCTCGAATTTGGTACATTTTAGACTTCTCAATTTGATAGCAGAACAACCAACAGCTTTGTCTGCAGCCTTTTAAATATTCATTTTGTGATTTTTTCACGCTAGGTTTAACCATATTTGATTGAGTTAATTGATATCATTAAAACATTCTCCAACTTCAGTTCCTTTTTGTCATAAACAATCAATTAAAAAATTTCAAATTATCAAAGAGTTGATCCATATGTTTCAAATATTTTTCTGAATTGCAT
>JACDNR010000548.1:0-39853 GCA_013421045.1 Propylea japonica
GTTGTCAACCAAGTTGAAAACATCATTTCAGCGGTGGTTTCCGTCGAGTGAACTAGTCGGCTGATGGAGAAATTATCGAAACATGAGAGAGATCTTTCGTTATATGTTATTATAAACGATATATACGACAATGTGGTGCGCACAGTCCTTGAATAAAAGAATTTGACCAAGGATTGGTACCACAATCGGTCTCATTTTTTTCCCATTCCGGTTTATGAAAAGAACTTTTCGATTTTTGAGCAGAAATTGGTCTCAAACGATAGGGTCTTCTCCTGATGACGAATCCGTGGTCAAACTCAATCCGTCCGTGGGGCCGTCCGGCCATAAACACGATAACTTTCTAAGGAATTGTCCTTAAGACTTGAGATTTTCAGGGTGAGTTCGGTTTCCAAATGCCACAATTAAGTTCGTTATCAGCCAAATCATACAAGGTGTCCCATAAAATATGACCATTCCAAATTTTTTCTTCCTTAATATCTCAGACAAAACGAAACCAATTGGAATCGAATTTCTCGACCACATGCAAAATGCTCATAGTAAGCCTCATGCGAAATATGGAAAGGAATAATCTTTATATGTCATAAGATATCCAAGAATCGCATCATCTGAAGCATATAATTCAATTTTTTTTAATTATTGATTTTTACATATTTCATTCTCAATGATTTCCATAATATAAGTCTGATCATCCTGAGGTTTGCATTCACTAAGCATGAATCTCAAGTACTATACAAGGTAATAGCATTGTTGCTTCACCATGAATGTCGTCTCAAAGCATCTGCTCAAGGTTTTTTTTATATCTCGGATTTTACTCTCCAAATTCAGGAAGATCATTCACCCAATCAAAGAAATCTACCCAAACTTGAATATTTGGAATATTGCTAATATTTTCTAGTTAAATTACTACCTTTCCTAGAATATTTACGACGAATTTTGAATACGCTATGAGATGTTTACTCTACAAGGTAGAATTCCAACTGGTGTTGTCAACCTAGTTGATGACTACCATACAGACGCTCCAACTTAGTCGTCAACATCGGGCTCCGCCCACCAAATATCAACCGATTCGATCTAGCATCAACCTAGTCTTCAACCTGGAATATCAACAACCAACCAGCCTACAGACGTTCAACTTGGTCGTCAACATGCCATGTTTACAACTTAGTCTTCAACTAAGTTTGATCGTCTGTAGGCCGCTTAACATCGACAGGACTTCATTCCTAAGGATCTCCACGTCTAGTTCAGTTTGTTGAGCTCAATCACTCTGCTTCTGAGCAAAGGTATGAAATTTCTTGTTGTTCTTTGGGTTCAATTATCTTTTTGGTACCATGTTGGGAATATTTTGAATTTCACATTATACAATCCACTTCTTTTCTACTTGTAATTCACTTGAAATTATTATTTTGATACTCTGAAGTTCACTTTTGTTTTACCAATAATCAGTTCATTATTGATTTGAAAACTCCCCAATATTTATTATATGGTTCAGATGATGCGAATCTCTTGATATTTTGCATGAGCATTCAGTATATCAAACCTCATTCACAAAATGCTCTCGAATCGGATATCTTGTTATGGAAATATAAAGATTCTTGTTTTCAATATTCCAATTGAATTTTTTATGATTCTGTTAGCACCATGGCCACAAATTGCATGAGGCTTATTATGAGCATCTTTATCTGACCTTTAGATTGGTTTCGTTAGGTTTGAGATATTGAGCAATAAAGATTTGGAATGGCCATATTTCATGGAACAACCTTTACAATTCGGCTGATTAAAGAACTAACCATAGCATTTGGGAACCGAACTCACCCTGAAAATCTTAAGTCTCTAAGACAATCCCTTCGAAAGTTATTGTGCTCAAGGCCGGACGGACCCACGGATAGAATTGAATTTAACCACGAATTCGTTATCACTGTAGAGATAAGAGCGGATTATATGAATTTACATATTTGCATATGCATTTGCATATTTAAGACATCTTCAGCGGAATTTGCATATTTTAGTTAAGATCTAGTTATGATGCATATTTTCGGTACATATTTTCTTGCCTGCCTTCCGAAATGCGATAAAAGTAATGATATCGGGCGAATCCGACTAAATTCCACCAAATATGAGGTCTATTGAGTAATAATACGAATATTTGTGACTTTTGTCAGACTTGCGAATCACTTTTATCGCATTCGGGAACGCAGTATTAGTAGCCGCGCCCTACGAAAGTATCCGAATATTGAGTAAAATACGCCGAATGAACTCCACGTTGCCATTAGCATTTCTAAGTAAATATACTTCAATAAAAGTTTGAAAGGATATTGAAAAGTAATCCAGTTTTTGAAGATTTGTGTATTATCGAGAGTTTTATTAATGTGATGGCAGAAGTTTCACCTGAAACTATAAGGGAGAACATAGCACCAAGGTTCAAATTCTGCCTAGTTACGTCCGTGGATGTGGAGCGAACCTTTTCTACATACAAAAATATTCTAATTATAATGATCGAAGACGAAATTTAACAATTGAACATTTGGAAACAAACAAAACAAAACGCATGTTAAGAACTGCGGAGATGAAGACTCTGAGATCGATAGCGGAAAAACACTATGGGTCAGAAAAAGAGCGCAACAACAATAAGACAGACCCTGAGGTGGAAGATATAGTCAGATGGGGATGAAAACGCAGAAGATACTGGCGGGACCATGTGGAAAGAATGGACCCCAAGAGAATAGCCAGGGTTGTTCTAAATGGAAATCCAGCTGGCAAAAGGCCAATCGGAAGACCACCAAAAGATGGAGGGATAGCTGGACATCTGTATCTCAGAAGAACCCACAATAGTAACCACCCTTCGAAAAAAAAACAGACCAAAAGGTCTATACAAAGAAGAAGAATAAGAACAATATTTAATTGTAACGTTTACTAACATATCAAATAAAATTAAATTTTAATACCATATTATTAGAGATATTATTGATATGTTGATTTTAAAATAAAAATTACTTTTCTTTTTTTTTGGGTTCCTAAAATTCACTGTTCAATATTGCATATTCTGCATATTTTCTTGTATATTTTGCCTATTTTCGTGCAATTTCAAATATTTCTCATGTATTATAGAACGGATAGTCAGTCACAGACTCTTCTCAAAAAAAAATGAAACCTGTATTCTGCATGGTGATATTTTCATATGTAAGTACGAGTATTAACGACATTGTTATGATCATAAAGAGAAACGGTTTTTTTAAGCGAAAGCCGTGAGATCAACTTTGGTGAGAAATGATTAGGAATTTCAAAAATAATTTTTATTTCAGGAAAAATCTGTAGCATATCATCAATGTCTGTCAAAATACAGAAAAAAAACACTGGTAGAATGAAAAGTAAAAGTGATACATTAAAAAATGCTTCTTGATTCATAGTACATGTACGACAAATTTCATTGAAATATTATTAAGAGATATTATTGATATGTTGATTTTAAAATAAAAATTACTTTTCTTTTTTTTTTGGGTTTCTAAAATACTATTCAATATTGCATATTCTGCATATTTTCTCGTTTATTTTGCCTATTTTCGTGCAGATTTCAAGTATTTCTCATGTATTATAGAACAGAGGTTTAACGCGTATATCGCCATGAATATTGTATATTTGCATGCATATAACAACGTTTTTATGTTGCATATAGTTCGGTCTCTAGTTATCAGGGAGTCGAACCCTATCGTTCGTGACCATTTTCGGCACGAAATTCGAAAATTCAAGACATTCGGTGACATCGATATAGAACTCGTTTAAGTAGAACGAGCGCTCAAAAAGATATTTTGAATCGAAATATTCTGGGAAAAAAATTCAACTAATCAGTAATAAAAACGGTTGGCGAAACTTCGAGAAATTAAACGATAAACGACATCCCTATAAAAAACCTCATCTTCAAAACTTCAAAACACTTTAGATGTAGCTCTACTCTAGCAAATTCCTATGCACACACTTGAGGGAGCGGCAGACCTAAAAAACCCTAGAACTCCGCTAGAATTGATGTTATTGCAATTGGTTCCCGGGACGGCATTTGTTTCGAAATGGTTTAATTGGAAAATTCAATGTTTTCGAGAGGTCGCTCAGACTTCTCGTTGTTCCCTTAGTGGGATAGTTGGAGAGGATTTAATTTGGAAGTCTTAAAAGAAGCATTTTCCAACTGCGACCGATAGAGATGATGTTTACAGGTGAGGAGACTCGGATGAAACGTTTCTTTTTTAGGTCGATTCATTAAACGTCATTTCTACATCTACATCTCATTTCACCATTTTTTCTCTACCGAGAAAATCGAGAGCTAAGGTTCAGTTGCTGACACCCCGATAGTGATTGACCCTGTGCTTTCCAAGTCCTGAAAACGGCATCTTAAGATATTTGGCGTGAGATTTTGCAGTGGTGCCAAAAATAAGTGTGTATGTTAGAGTTTACTTAAGGGTAGCGACTCCATACAATTGCGTATACAGGGTGTCCTGAAAACAATGGATAAGCCTGCACTATAGATAGACACTGTCGTGGTCTAACTTATTCCAATTTTGACCTTAATGAAAATTCCATGGTGTCCGAGATATTCATGGTTTCTTATTTTTAGAAAATTTCCAAGTGCGATTAGTTTTTCTAGTGCCATTTCTACAACGGAGAGGCATTTCGATATGGTTTTTTTAAATTTCACATGAGATAGTTCAGCTATCGGAAACAAAGACTTAAATTCATCAAACTAGTGTAAAAGTTAGAAACTCGTGATTACAAAGAAAAATTGAAAACTAAACGAAATTTCCTTCAAGTTTGATGAGCTACAGCGTAAAAAAATGTAGGACGCCCCTGGTAGACATCATCTTAAAAACTTGCTCAGTTGTTGCAGATTCCAAAAGGTATCATAAGCTTAGACATTCTGTAGTTTTTCATTCTCGTAACTACTTGATTACCAAATAGTCGAAAAATTTCGAAAAACTGTTTTTGTTGTAATCGTTATTCTGAGCTCATGTGTTTAAAGTCAGAAGGCCATTTTTGTGGAATCTAGTGAAAATTACGAAAATTATTTTTATTTTGAAAAAAAGCAGTAGCGTATCGTTTCTCTGGTTGAATAGAAATATGGCATTATTATTTGCATTCACCCGTATCTCGAAACCTTACCGGACTAATTGTATTTGACACAATTTTCTTATTTTCTTACATTCTGTTCAGTGTTAAAAGAAAAGTTCAACTTAAAAAATACCCTGTGTTGCTACAATAGAGGTATTGTGGAATATTCTTTACAAATAAAATAAAACGAATTATTACCAAATTACTATTCGATGGAAAAAATAAAACGAATTAGTACCAATTACTTTCTTATTCATCAGAAATGAATGAAGAATTCGCAATCAAACAATGAGTTCAGTCATTTAAGCTAAATTTATTCATAAAACATGAAACCCTGCTTGCATAGAACAATATAAACCTTTTGTGGACACTCGTTCACAGTCAGTAACCTAGGTAATTTAATTTTATTTAACTTCTAATGACAATAGTTTTGAAACTGACTGTGAAAAGTGTGTTATTGTTCTAGTGTTCTACTGGTACTTTTTTGATTTTTTTTACTGTTATATTTGAATTGACTAGCTTTATGATTTGGATATTGTTTGTGTTTGTGATACTTTCGGAAAATGGCATTCGTTTTATTCTCGACTCTGAATACGCAAAACAGGCAGGCTCTTCATTCATTTCCAATAAATAGTAATTTGGTAATAGCATTGAAGTTCTTTGAAAGATTCATACTTTTGCTATTGAAAAATAACCATTAGGTTAAACATCAGAATAGCTAGGTATACCTAATCATACATTTACATTAACATATGAGCTTAGAATAACGATTACAACAAAAACAGTTTTTCGAAATTTTTCGACTATTTGGTAATCAAGTAGTTACGAGAATGAAAAACTACAGAATGCCTAGGCTTATGATACCTTTTTGGAATCTGCAATAACTGGGCAAGTTTTTAAGATGATGTCTACCAGGGGCGTCCTACATTTTTTTTTACACTGTAGCTCATCAAACTTGAAGGAAATTTTATTTAGTTTTCAATTTTTCTTTGTAATTCACGAGTTTCTAACTTTTTACACTAGTTTGATGAATTTAAGTCTTTGTTTCCGATAGCTGTATTATCTCATGTGAAATTAAAAAAACCATATCGAAATACCTCTCCATTTGTAGAAATGGCACTAGAAAAACTAATCGCTCTTGGAAATTTTCTAAAAATACGAAAATCATGAATATCTCGGAAACCGTGGAATTTTCATTAAGGTCAAAATTTGGAATAAGTTAGACCACGATAGTGTCTATCTATAGTTGCATTCTTATCCATTGTTTCATGTTCGTTAGAAGTTTTCTTTTGTTTGGAAGGTTCCGAGGAATATTTGATCGATGTAAATAAACCTTTCAATGATTAATATATTAAGTTCAAACCCTACCGTTATGTCAATAACTGTATCTGTGAATAATATTACATCGAACAGTGATTGACATAGGCTTTAACCTTAATATATAAATCATTGAAGGGTTTACTTACATCAATTCAATATTCCTTGGAACCTTCCGACCAATTGAAAACATCTAACGAATATGAAACAAAACAAAATCGGAAAATATACGCAATTATGTGCAGTCGCTTTCCTTAAGTAAACATAATAATATACACTTATTGACACTACTGCAAAATCTCGCGCCAAACATCTAATGATGCCGTTTTCAGAATAATAACCGGGGGAGTCAAATAGAAATAAAACATTCTGTAATATGGGGACACAGATGAAAAACCCTAGATAGCACCAATAGTTATTTAACATATACCGGCCATTATGATCCATACATAAATGATATATTTTCCTTATTTCATAATACCTAAGTTACTTTGGCCAAAATATTAGGGTTCACTTTGACTAAGTAACTTGTAATGAACTAAGGAAAAGATATAAATTTATATATGGTCATAATGGCCGGTACCATTGAGTTTTAATTAATTAATAATTAAACTCAATGCCGGTACATAGAACATATGATTTGACATGTTTCGTTTGTTATTGAAAAATTTTTTTAGTTATAAAAAAATATATTAGATTTGAGCTCTCGGTTTTTTGTCTCCCTCCGCTTCGCGTCGGTAGACAACATAACCTCAAGCTGAAATCTAATACTTTTTTCTCTTGTATAATAAATAACTATATTTGATGAAAATATTGATTGAAAGGTAGTTTGCTACATGGTCTCTTTGATTTTAAGAAACAAAATCCTTTTAAGTTGGCCTATTAGACATTTTTGAAATTTTAGGTGAAAACTTGAGGATGAAAGAACTTTTCGCCTAAAATATTTTCAAGCCAACAGTCGACAGTGTTGCCACGTCTCAAATGAATATCTACTTTCTTATTTCAAATGCAACTTCCTATATTTTTATTTATGTATCGATTCAATACCAAATTCGCAGTTAAACCTGATTAAAAATCTCTCTGCCAAGTTATGCTCAAATTTTGAAATTTTTGACATCTGCATTGCAAGTTTGGAAATACATTAACTCAATTATTTTTCGATGCGAACGGAGCCAAACTCAGCAGTCTTATAGTAGAGATACCATGCATTCATGTAGTATATTCAATATTTGATACATCGTAAGGTTCTTCGAAAATTTGATGCAACTTACAATTGAAATATTTCGAGATTTTTCAAATGGCAATACCATATTTAATTTAAAGCATTCGATTCGAAATGAAAAATGAATGCAGTCTTTCTTTACACTAATTATTTAATAATAATAATAATAATAATAATAATGTTTATTAATCCCAAATAATTACAATTTAATCATATAAAAAATGAGACAAGTCAACAAACATTATGAAAGAATACGGCTCTCACATTTTACAAAATTCCTTGAATTCACTTAAACTATAAGGCTCACAATTCAAAATAAGACGATACAATTCTTTCTTGAAATTTCTATGACACGTGATATTTTGCAATACTTTAGGTAAAGCATTGAATAAACTTATAGCCATACACTCAACAGATTTACTCCTAGAAACAGTGCAATGCAATGGTAAAATGTATGGGAAAATTCTTCTGGTGTTATTCAAATTTCTGAAGCTTGTGAAGTACTGGCCATTTTTATTGAAAAAGATGAGCAGTTTGTAAATGTACAAACCATACACAGTCAAAATTTTATTTTCTTTGAAAACTCCCCTACAGGTCTCTCTATACCCTAAAGACAACATAGTACGCAATGCTCTTTTCTGAGTAACCAGAATAGTATCTGTATGATGTGAACTGCCCCAGAATATAATTCCATAGGATAATACAGATTGGAAATTTGCAAAATATACCAATTTTAATAAATCTAGATCTACTTGATTCCTCAACATGAATAACGAGTAACAAGCGGAGTTAAGTCTACTCTTCAACTGTGCAATGTGAGGGTCCCACTTAAGGTGTTTATCAAGCACTAGTCCTAAGAACTTCACATTATTCTCAACTTTTATGAAACTACTCTGAACATTTATAGAAGCAGGATAATCCAATTTAGACCTTTCATTATAAAAAAATAAACATTGAGTTTCTCAACATTTAAAACCAGATTATGATTACTCAACCACTCAAATATCAAATTCATCATTACATTTGCATCATTTATAACAGACTTTACAGAAAACGAACGGATCAAAACATTTACATCATCAGCAAACAACCTCAATGAAATTTCTTTATACAAACGTAAACACAATTTAGCCAAAAAATTTATATACACAAGAAATAATAGAGGGCCTGCAATACTGCCCTGGGGAACTCCCATAATTATTTCTACATCATCTGACGTAAAAACCTCTCCATCCATCTCCAAGACAACTCTCTGTTTTCTAGATGTCAGGTAGCTCCTCAAAAGGTTTAGTTGAACATCTCTTATACCACACTCTTCCAGAATATCTAGGAGCTTTTTATGATCGACGCAGTCGAATGCCTTTGAAAGATCCAAAAACATACTCAATGGAACCTCTCCTTCTTCCAGAGCAATAGTTATTTCATTTATCAGTTCAAAGACCGCCGTTTCAATACCCTTGTCCTTCATGAAGCCATGTTGATTTGGCGAGATTATACCAAACTTCCGAAAAAAGCTTGAAAGCCTCTTGCAGAGAATCTTCTCAAATATCTTGGAAAATGAGGGTAGTATACTGATTGGCCTATAATTGTTGAAATCACTTACATCGCCTTTTTTGAATAATGGTTTCACCAAAGCTATCTTTAAACTATCTGGAAATGTTCCTTCTTTGAACGAACGATTTATAATGAAGGTGAGAGGCTTGATTATGTATTGAACTGATGCTTTTAAGACTTTTACCGGGACTCCATCGTAACCGCAGGAAATTTTGTTTTTCAAAGATTTTATCACGGACAAAACCTCATTCTCAGAAATATCGAACAAATAAAATGAACTTTTAAGTCTCTCCCCCGAGTCTTCAACATCAGATATGGTCATATTCTGAGTAATTCTTGATGGCATATTAGCAAAATATTCATTGAATTCTCTTGCAAGAGAGTATGGGTCATTTCTAGTCAAAGGGATCTTATTGAACTTATTGTTTCCAGTGATAGACTTAATTATATTCCAAGAAGCTTTGGATTTATTTTCAGAATTCAAAATGATTTTGTTGAAATATTCTCTTTTTTTATCAGATAGAAGAAGGTCATATTTTTCTTCAGTGTTTTATACGTGTCCTTATATTCGGGCTTGGAAAATATAACAGTATGAAGTTTATCCAACATATCTTTAAGTTTCTTAATTTCCTCAGTCCCTTTGAATGTTTTCATCGATATGGGAGAAATAGAAATCTCCGGAAAACAATGTTCGAAATTTCCAAGTAACGTCCGTGAAAAACATTCCAAAGTTGGTTTGGATCTAGCTGACTAGTATAGATATCATCCCATACCACGTGAGAAAGTTCCCGAAGGAAATCTCCAATTGATTTTTCATTGAAAATTCTTTTCTTGGTCTTTTTTGTATTTGATGTTTTATTGAAATCTAGGTTAGAAACAAATTTTAGACCCGAGTGATCACTAATATGGTATTCAATGACCTCAGTCTCTCCCGGAATTGACGTAATTACATTGTCTATGCAAGAGCCCGAAACTGGACGAGTAGGTGTAAAGTTGGTAACATCAAGATCAAAACTCTCCAGCAAGGATAAAAACTCCCCAACATCCGATGAACTGGACAAAACATCTAAGTTAAAGTCACCTACCAGAATGCACTTAGCCCTCTCCTCAGAGCATCGTTCAAGAATAGCCCTGAGCCTGTCAAGAAATACATCAACATCTGCAAGTGGCTGGGTGTTCGGCCTATAAATACAAATAATGAGGTACTTGCAATATTGTAACATAACCTGTACAGCACAACATTCAATAACATTGGATATACTCATTGAAGTATAGTCTGGTCTATCAGTACATTTATAATCCGCCTTGCTGTAAATCGCACATCCTCCATGACGACCTCTAGAACGACAAAAGTTTGAAACCAGTTTTATAACCAATTAAGTTATAGGTTCGTAATTCATCTGTACTCTTCCAGTGCTCCGTTATCGCCACTATATCAGCTTTCTCCTCGATCGCCATCAATTGTAATCCATTGAAGGCTGTGCCAATGGATTGAACATTCTGGAGTAGTAAACAAAAGATATCACCTGGCTGTGGTCTGGGGAAGTGAGGACGGCATAAATGCCTTAAGTTGTCATCTGTGTGTCCTTGGTTTTCTGGAAAAAATTTTTATCGAATTTGAAATCTCTCAATAATATACCTTCAGGCCAGAATTATCGTCAAATACTCTTTCATAAGCTTGCTCAGATGGTAGTCCAATGCTGAAAGCAGAATTTTGGCCCAGAGTGTTCAGCTTCTTTATAACAATGTTTTCACTATCAGGAATTTCTCCCAAAAATTTCTTCATATCTTGCTCAGATACATTCCTTCCAGCAATCTTTCCCACGTAAATCCATTGCCTACGTATAGCACCTTGTATGAGAACACTTTGGTCTGCTGTTTTCTTCCCATAACATATTTTCACGTTCCTTACTTTAGGTGTTCGTTTCTTCTTTTCAACCTTAGACCATTCACCCTCATTGTCGCCGCCACTGCAACTCTCAGAAACAACCAATGGTTTTTGCGTGTTCCCTTTGCTAAGAACATTCCCATATGTCATCTCTGAGGTGGTTGGTACCTCTTTCTGTATTTTTTTATCAGAGCTACGAATTTTCAATGATTTTTCATAAATTTTAGTGACATCGGCAACGTCGGATTTAACTTCTTCGTGCGCAATGTTATGACGTTTCTTATCATAATTCGAATGATTTTCTAATAGCCTGATTATAACTTCTTTATCCTTTATTACCTTTTCCAGTTGACCACAGGCCTCTTTAAGATACTTTATTTCCACATTTGCCACCTCCAGCCTATTTTCAACAATCGACTTTGAACCAGCAATTTGTGGGTTATGTTCACTAGAATTACCGAGTTCTCCAACAGGAGCATGAAAATGTTGAGTGAAACCATCTGAAATATACTGTCTCAGCTTCTCACTCATATTTACAGCTTCAGTAACTTTTCTATTTAATATAATTTCTATAATTGATCTTTTCTCAGACGGAGTAATTCCGTAACATATTCATCCATCTTAGCCATGTTGCCATTAAAAATTTTTGTTCCTCAATATCTCAGACCTAGACGAAACGGAAAACCAATCAGAGTGAAAATTTTGCGGCCACATGCAAGATACTCAAATAGCCTCATGCAAAATTTTGTTGTCTGTGTCCATAGTTCTAACTACAGAACCATAAAAAATTCAATTGAATATTGAAAAGAAGAATCTTTAGTTCCTAACCAAATCAATTGAATCCTTTTTTCCCTTGTATAATAAATAGACATTTATTTTGGATAGTTTTCGAATGGAAAAAATACTGAAATTTTTCAGTATTTACAGTCATAGACTCCTGGAGTTTAATCTTTTCTACGACTTTTAACGCACATCTCAAGTAAACATTGACTTCTACCAAACCCGCAACAAAATAAAATCACTTTTCGAGAAAAAAATTGGTTACCGAGATAAGTGAATCACCCTGTTCCCTGTACGTTGTAAAACAAAACTTTCATGTTGTCGAACCAATTAGCAGAAATAGGGCCGCTGTCCCCAAGCCAGGATATGCACCTGTGCATTCGACACAGAAACTCGATTTAAATTCACGGTTCGATGTTACATAAATTTAAATTAACTATCAAATGGTATTTCCGCCAACACAGTCTGCTGGCTGAGGTGACGAGGTGATTGTGGTCTTATCGTCTCCAGGAGGTCGTGAAAAAGGACAAATTGAAGAAATTTGATGGAAGCATTGACTTGGAGACAGCTACATTTGTAACGCTTGCTTTTCGGTCGATTCGTGCATTGCTTCGGGAAAATTCATCTTAGAAATTTCCACCCTCACAAAACTTTAAACGAATTTTCTCGTCGTTCTTTTTTCATCGCTAGTTCTCATGAACGAGTGCTATATCGTTTTGCCCACATGTTTGTAATTTTCGAATTTTAAACCGAAAATGGTCTTAAACGTTAGGGTTCGACTCCCTGATCCGTGGTCAAATTCAATTCATTCCGTCTGGCCGTAAGCACGATAACTTTCGAAGAAATTGTAATATATTGAGACTTGAGATTTTCAGGTTGAGTTCGGTTCCCACATGCCATGGTTAGGTTCGTTAACCAGCCAAATCGTAGAGAATGTTCCATAAAATATGACCATTAAAAATTTTTGTTCCTCAATATCTCAGACGAAACGGAACCAATCAGAGTGAAAATTTGCGGCCACATGCAAGATACTCATAATAGGCCTCATGCAAAATTTTGTGTCTGTGTCCATAGTTCTAACAGAACCATAAAAAATTCAATTTGAATATTGAAAAGAAGAATCTTTATGTTTCCTTAACAAAATCAAATTGAATCCTTTTTTCCCTTGTATAATAAATAGACATTTACTCAAGACGGGTTGTGCCAAAAATAATAAAAAAATGTATTAACCTCCAAATAGTAACTAGAATCAGGAAAATGAAAGAATGATCAAAAAACAAATTGAATTTGTATGGCATGGAATTTATTGATCAGTCCCCAACGTCTTGATCTTGAGATCTCGATTTAGCGGAAGAGTAAAGACCAAAAAGCTCTTCAGTTTTTCTGTCAAATATCAGGAGATGACAGCTGCTAAGATAACGGACGATTCAAAATGAAAACTCCTACTGAAAAACCCTTTATGTGGACATATAATTGCTTTTGAATTGGATATAAAAGAAAACGGATATCAGGGGGGAAACTGAAAGAACTCAATTAAGCGAATCAACTATGATATTGCCGACGTTTCGGAACCAATCGTTCCTTTTTCAATTAGGCGACTTCGTCACTTCGGCCAGTCGTAAACAAGTTGTTCGATACTGCTTGATGTTCAGTAAATTAGCAACCCTTCTGAGCTTTCAATTTCGTTGAGATTGTGAACGGAATTCCAACATAATTCAATTATTACTTCATTGCTATAGAGGCGATTCCTGTTGCTACAAGCAAAGTGCGAACAAGGTGTGTGTTTTTGGTTGGAAATAATTGAACGGATCGTTAACGCGCCTGCAATTTTGGAATATTTGGGATGTGCTCCGGATTCCGATAATTCGAGTACATCAAATGAGGTCATAATGGCTTGTTTCAGCTCGTGTTTATATCTTGGAAATAAAGAATCCAGTCAGGTGAATGAGTGGTGGTATTCTCCTAACCACCGAAATCAAAATTTCGTGACACCGTCATGCGGTCTGCAGGACTGCTTTCTTATTCTAGCCTAATCAATACTATCACAGTATATAATATTATTTTATAAGTCAGATGATGTGAGATAAGTCATTAGTTGAATATTTTGATATATATATAAAAAATTTAAGAAAAGCCCTGAGCAGGTGCCTTTCAGCGCTCGTTCATTGGTAGAGCAATAATGCTATTACCTCAAAATTTTGTATTGGACTTGAGATTCGTGCTAGGTATATAAATCCAAAACCTCAGCATGATCGGAATTTTATTCTGGAAAATTATTCAAAAAATAAGATATGGAAAATATCAATAATTAGAAAAGAACTAAATAAAATGGTTCGCGTCGGCAGACAATAAACCGAGAGCTGAAATCTTATATTTTTCCCGTGTATAATGCACAATTTTTTTGTTTGGCTGGAAAAACGGCGATTTAATAGTAAAAAAAATATAACTTTTCAAGAAATTACTTTTTTCACTGGAAAAAAGTGAGTAGAAAACTCTTGAATTTAATACTAATTGAATTATTTGTTTCACAGTGAAGTTCTTTCAAACATAAAAGTAGATAAATTTTCATAGTTGGTTTGAATTTTCAATAAAAAGAAGGGCGAGGTTTTGTTTAGGATTTTTCTACAGGATTTCAAGGGGGGCAGACAATATTCATGGGATGCCCAGGTTTCCTTTGCCCCTCCCTAGCTTCGTCAATGAGAAAGAGTCGATTCACATCAGTTGGTATTGAGAGACTTTTGGTTTTCAAAATAATCAGATTTTTATTATCATTTTTATTCAACATGTAAATGAATGCTTCTGTTCTTCAGCAGTCCGTTGCATGGCTAGTGTTAACAGAACCCCAGAAAATTCAATTGGAAGATTGAAAAGAAGAATCTTTATATTCCCATAACGAGATATCCGACTCGAGTGAAACTTTTTCGAATAATTTCGAACTCGTCTATGCGATCGATCTGAAATTTTGCGGTGAAATGTTCAATGCACATTCAAAGCAATACGCAAAAGTTTGTGGAATCTGCGAAACCACAGAAAAATCAATCGTATATCGAAAAAAAATCTAATATTCCCATGCAAAAACTTTCGATTTAAATGAAAGCCCTATCATATCTAAGCAGAACACTCATATCGACAAACAAGGTAGGCCTCGCCCCAGACACATCTTCAACTTCGATCACGAAGAAAAACAGAGCAACTGGTGTCGCATCTTTAATCAGGCTCATCGTCCTGGCCTACTAAGTGAAATAAGTCATTATTCAGAACCTTCTAACAGAAACGGGTCTTGAGATAGTCCTGACCTGCACACCAGGACATCTAAGGACAAAAAACAGGAACGCATAGGGACTCCAGCAGCCAGTTGTATGGCTAGTGTTAACAGAACCATGAAAAAATTCAATTGAAATATTGAAAAAATTTTTTTTATATTTCCATAACTGGATATCCGATTCGAATAAAATTTATTTTGTGAATGGAGATTGATATACTCAAGGTTCATACAAAATTTCAAAAGGATCGCATCATCAGAACCATGTTATTTAATTTTTTTCGGAATTATGAACTTTTTCGAATAATTCCGAGTTTGTTGATTCGATCGAGCTGGAATTATGCAGTAAAATGTTCAATGCCAATTCAAAGCAGTAAACAAAAATTTGTGGGAGCTGCTTCAATACAACCATAAAAAAGTCAATATCGAAAAAAAATTCTTATTTCCCATGATAAAACTTTCGATTTGAATGAAAGCCCTATCATATCTAAGCATGTAGAAAACCCATATCGACATACAAGATAGGCCTGGCCCCAAACACGATCACGAAGAAAAACAGAGCAACTGGTGTCGCATCTTTAATCAGGCTCATCGTCCTGGCCTACTAAGTGAAATAAGTCATTATTCAGAACCTTCCAACAGAAACGGGTCTTGAGATAGGCCTGGCTTGCGCACCAGGACATCTAAGGACGAAAAACGGGAACGCATAGGGACTCCAGCAGCCAGTTGTATGGCGGCGGCAGACAGAGTGGCGTCATATCCTAGTGCTGCCGCCACGTGATCTAAGTACGTGGGGTATTATGGCTG
Source organism: Propylea japonica (assembly GCA_013421045.1). Taxonomy (NCBI): domain Eukaryota; kingdom Metazoa; phylum Arthropoda; class Insecta; order Coleoptera; family Coccinellidae; genus Propylea; species Propylea japonica. The sequence continues at coordinate 15,922 of JACDNR010000548.1, forward strand.
AGGATGAGGAGGTCAGATACCAAAAACTTTTTTGGGTTCAAAATTTGACGATTTCGTGAATTAAAGTTGAGTTTTTTAACGTATATATTTCTGTGATTGACTGTTGAGTGTTTTGTAGTGTGTTTGCTTTTATGTCTGGTGCTGTCACCAATGAGGATATAGAATTTGTGCAGGGGTAGAAAAGTGCAATTATTAGGTAACTCAGTTTATACTGAAATTCAATAATTTTACAACTTTTATAGCTCATTTACATCCGATTTTATCTGGAAAAGTTGGAAATAAATTTGGAATTGAATTTTTTCAGATGCAATAAGATTAAGTTTTTAAGACATCGTCTTCATCGTTGTCAATCAAGAAAATATCGCTAAATTCAATTTGAAACATGTAACGATCAATAATTGCCAAATGACATTCTGTTTACAATGGAGCACGGAAAAATTTGAACTACTTCCATGAAGTTGCGTTAAGTTTTGCAATTTTACATTGTTCGTGTTTGCTTATTGTGCAGAAGTATCTTCAATTTATTCTTAGTTGGTTCAATGCTTTTTCTGTAATTTGTATCCTAGGCATGGTTCATCCTGTTTTGGTTATGCAAATTCTGTTGATTTTGCTCATTTAGATGATGTAAATCACAGGCATATGTAATGACCTAGCTATGGATCAACCTTGACATTGACCTATGGTATACTGACTAGATAGAGCAATATGACAGTGGTGATGAGTTTGGAGTATATTTCGGCCATCAGCTGAGGATGAAGGTATATGAAGGTTTAGAAACAAAAAGGTACTCTTAATTTGAGGTTTTTGTGATACTAATAAATAGATTCCGAGATATCTTGAGTGAACTAGCATCAAATTGTTTGAAAGGAAGAGACAATTTGGAGACACCAGTCCCTCACTCACAATTGAGTAATATCTGGATCAATAATGACGTTCTTTTGCAAAAGTTGTTCGATGGTACATCTTGGCACTAATTATAACGCCTTCAGCATGGGTTTCTTGCTTAAATAGATTCCGAGATATCTTGAATAACCTAGCATCAAATAGTTTGAAAGGAAGAGATAACTTTGAGATAACGGTCTCTCACTCAATATTGAGTGATATCTGGATTAATAATGACATTCTTTTGCGAAAGTTGTTCGATGGTACATCTTGGCACTAATTATATAACGCTTTTAGCATGGGTTTCTTTTGCATTCAGAGAATGAGTTTGACTGTAATTATTAATTTTTCCTGAGAAATAAGAATTTAAAAGTTGATTTGGGAATTCTGTCAAATGGAAAAAACTTCAGAGCTAATTAGGATAATGCTGCGTTTCGATAGACTTGATCGGATTAACAACTCGTTGATTTTGGTTTAACTTGATCATTTATGACAGAAATGAACTGAAATATCGATATAGAAATGAATGGAACCACTCAAACTGATACAATCGCTATTTTGTGATTTCTGCTGAACCAAAGAATGTTTTTAATTGAAGACAAATTCACAAATTGCAGCTTTACTGGTTTTATAGATATGGTCTGTTTTTACAAGGAAATCAAGTTGTGTATTGCCATTCAATATATTATAAATGCATACTTTAATCTGTTCATCACAAACGATTAAATTCTCAATAGCTCAGCGAAGTTGAACGTAACTTATACGCTTGTGTGGGACTTCAAGCACCCACAAATCAGCGGCGCGAGTTAGTAACTCGTTGGTGGTTTGATGTCTGGCATGAAATCAAGTACAGGGCGTGTCAGAAGAACAGATCTGGTAGGATTATAAGGCTTTTGGTTTTACAGAACCACATTACGACTATAAAATCAGTTACAGTTGATAACCAAATGTTTGGAGAATGTGAAACATGTTATATACATAGCAATTTGTTTTCGGCCTACTTTAAACCTTCCTTAGTTTGTCTTTCCTCTTACGCCTTCGTTATCATGTGGTTGATTGGGTCTGCTGAAAAAATAGCTGAACTGGAGTCTTATATTATCTCAAGTGATTATTTTCTTTTGATAGTTTCTTTCCAGGTTTCTATCTATGCATTTTTCTGTCTAAAAAGTAGCCTAACGATAGTTTACATTTGGTTGTTGGCCGGTATACTGCAGCGCCGTCAACTATCTTGATTTTAGAAGCATCTGTATACAATCTGACGGTCTTTATTTTGAAGTTTTGGGTAGTATAATAGTTTTCCGTTCTTCCTTTTCCTATAGCATCGATTTAAAATCCTTTTCGATGCTAACTTTTTTTTCATCTTAATATCACTATGTAGGTTGAGGAGATGTACTGGACAGAGAGGACTAGTTTCCCTGCCTTTTGATTTTTCATTTCCTGTATTTACCCAGATATTCTAAGAGTAGCCTCATGGACTGTCCTATTTATCACTAGATTAGAAGGAGTGAGATTGGTGATGACCACAAGCTGCCTGGATATATCTCAACAGAAAATTGATCTTCTTCTAGGGAAAGTTAGTACAAGTTCGAACAAAACTAAACTATATGATGTAACACTCAAATCTCGCATGAGTTGGCCTCTTGAAATATTATATTACATGATAATTCACACGTTTTTCATAATTATTCCGAAATTGAAATCGATATCTAGGACGAAATATCGCTGTTTAAATCCATGGGAGATGATTATCCTTCAGTAGGGGGCCGTAGCGATCTTCAAAGAACAGAAGGTTGGAAAAATTATCACTTGGAAGGCCAGACTTGAATCGAACAACCTCCTGCTCAAGACCAAGTTTTTTGTATTTGTTATTAAAGATATTCATTCAAATAGTATTAAGTTTCAATTTTGTCAAAACGGCGAGACAGGGTTTTTTCTACTGAGGTTTTTCCATGATATCATACTAACCGTACCTAGGGATTTTTTGTTTCATGTGATGTATTCTGTTAGCTTTTAATTCAGAAGAATATATACATGCAAAGAAAGTACGTGTTAAGCTTTTCTCTTAATATTTCATATAGTTACCTGAAATCTCAGGACAGACACTTTATATTTCAAATGTTTCTTTTCAAATTGTCAAATACAGAATTCAATTTAAGTTGTGCTTATTGAAAACCCGAATTAGAGGCTTTACATTTTGTTTCCCTCTTCTTTTTATAGAAACACATCAGAGTCTCAATTCATAAATACTTGATAAAATTCTTTATGAAACAACATTTAAGGCCTCTAATTCGGGTTTTCAATAGGCACAACTTAAATTGAATTCTCTTCGACAATTTGAAAAGAAACATTTGAAATATAAAGTATCTGTGCTGAAATTTCAGGTAACTCTATAAAATATTGAAAGAAAAGCGTAACACGTACTTTCTTTACATACATGATAAAACATTGTCAGAATCCATCATCATCATCAGTTTAACAACCTCTGTTACCTTTTGTTCCGACAAGGTCTCTGACTTTGAAGAAAAACTGAATAAAATCACCGATTGGATGCGTGCAACAGATAAGATTCTGAAGCAAAATGCTGTCCTTCAAGAGAATGTTACCTCGCTGGAGTCTAGGCTGAATCGGCTGGAGCAGTCGGCCCGTGTCAATAATGTCGAAATTCAGGGCATTGACGAGAAGCCCAGCGAGAACCTATTGGATGTGGTTCAGAAAATAGGAGACTACATAGATTTCAATGTGGTACCCGAAAAAGTGCAGCATATACACCGTGTTCAATCTAAAAACCCAAAAATAAAACAAAGAGCATAATTTTGCAATTTTCAAATCGCAAAAGTAAAGAAGACTTTCTAGCGGCAGCCAAGAAAAAACGCATGAGGAGAGATAATGGTTCTCCGAAAATGCAGATAGCTGGTTTGTCTGAAGAATTTTACATCAATGAACATCTCACGCTGTCTAACAAGATTCTCTTCAAGGAAACTAGGACTGTCGCTAAAACCAAGCAATACAAGTACACCTGGGTTAAAGATGGAATGATTTTTGTGCGTAGGGATGATTCCACTCGCATAATACATATAAATTCGATAGATGTTCTCAATAATTTGTAAGCAAAAATGGCAGACGAAGCAAACCAATCACTATGCACATTTACTACCAGAATACACAAGGACTTCGAACGAAAACACATATTTTCTATGAAAATCTTTTGTCCAACAATTACGATGTAATATGTTTGAGTGAGACATGGCTTAACAACACTGTCTTCTCTGGCGAACTCTTCGACGATCGGTACACGGTTTATAGAAGAGATCGACAGTCTACTGCCTCAACCAAGATCGACGGGGGTGGTGTGCTGGTGGCTGTGAAGGCTTCCCTGCTATCAAGGCGCTGTCACGGGCTGGAATCCGATGCTGAAGATGTCTGGGTATCGATCAGTCTAGTGAGGGTGTCAATATACTTGTATGTTGTGCTTACATTCCACCGTCTTCTGATCATGCAATGAATGTGTTTTGTGAATATTTGTACGCGAACGAGAGGGCTTTTCAGGAGAGTGCTGTTCTTATCGTTGGAGATTTCAACCTTAGCTCTGTGAGTTGGCTTCCAGTTCAGGGAGAATTATTTTTTGACCCAGTTTTGAGTGCAAATGGGTTCCCAGAAATTATCGATCTTTTTTCTTATTTGGGTTTACTTCAGTTCAACAATATTCGTAACAATAATAACAAGATTCTCGACTTGACACTTTGTAATAGAAATTATCATGTTGTGAACCTTGAGCAGTCAAGCGAATGTCTAGTGAGGGAAAATCACAATCATAAAGCCTTAGAATTTCATCTCAACCTTACATTTGGTAAGCATCTGAATCCAACCAACTCTACTTTTTTCAACTTCAAGAAAGCAGACTATAATGCTGTCAATGACTACTTGTCTCAAGTTGATTGGGGCGTGCTGCTCTCTGGGGGGGATGTAGACCTAGCGGTCGAACAGTTTTACTCGATCATTAACGATACCATACAGCGTTTCGTTCCTGTTCGCAGGGTCAGGGGTACCTTTCCTGTTTATTTCTCTTATAAACTTATTAAAATAATAAAGAAAAAAATAAATTTCACAAAAAGTTCAAAAAATATAACGATTTAAATGCATATAATCGATTTTGCGAGCTTCGTTCTCTTTCCAAACGCTTAATGAAAGCGATTTCAAATCTTATATAAAGAATATCGAGGAGGAAATACCATATAATTCAAAAAAATTCTGGAAGTTCATATCTAACAAGAAAAAAAGTGAGGTAACTATACCTCACTCAGTTGCTTATAACGGGGAGACTGCTCAGGTCCTCGGGAAGTTCCTGAACTTTTCGCCAAATTTTTTCGTAGTATTTATGTCCAACCTGTTAATAATAAAACCGCAGATTTTACAGACTATACGCACAGGTTCGATCCCATTACAGGGGAAAATATAGAGACAGTAATTAAAGAATTAAAAATTAACAAGTGTCCTGGTCCTGATGGAATTCCGCCTTCTTTCATCAAAAGGTGCTTGTCGAGTATGATTGAGCCACTCCAAATCATTTTTAATTTTTCACTCGAGACCGGAGTTTTTCCGAAAAAATGGAAGATTTCAGAGATCTCTCCTATACATAAAAATGGCGTGAGGGGTGATGTTTCAGAATTATAGGCCGATTAGCAAGCTGTGTATCTTCGGTAAAATATTTGAGAAGGTGATTTATAACCGTATTCTGCCAAGCATAAAAAATCTCATCATCGAGGAACAGCATGGCTTTTTCCCGGGACGTTCACTGGTTACCAACTTACTCTCATTTTCAGAATACATAGTTGAACATATTGACGCCGAGGTCAGGTGGACGCGGTATATACTGACTTTAGCAAAGCCTTTGACAAAATAAATCACGAAAAACTCTTGGATAGACTTGCTGAGGTCGGTGTGAGTGGTACACTTTTAAGGTGGTGTAAATCGTACCTTTCCGATAGGGTGGGATATGTCTCCGTTGCGGGCCACAGATCCGAATTTTTTGGCATAACTTCGGGTGTGCCCCAGGGAAGTCACCTGGGACCCCTGTTTTTCATTATTTATATAAATACCATAAAAACTTGTTTTCACCATTGCTTGATACTTCTCTACGCAGACGATTTGAAAATTTATCGGTGTATTAAGACCGTAGAGGACTGTCACAGAATGCAGGAAGATTTGGAACGACTGTCTGAGTTTTGTCAGCGGAACTTTTTAATAGTGAATCCCTCGAAACGTTCGTCCATCTCATTTACGAAAAAAATCAATAAAATCACATACCCCTACCAAATTGACAAGAAAGCATTAAAATACTCGAATGAGGTGGTCGACTTGGGGGTTACACTTGACGAGAAGTGGTCATTCAGAACACATATAGACAAGACCATTAATGCATCTAATAGGTTGGTTGGATTCATCAACAGAAACAGTAAGGATTTTAATAATCCTAAAGCGCTTATTTCGTTATACTATTCATTCATTCATAGCAGGCTCTCATTTGCATCTGTAGTCTGGTCCCCAAAATACGATATCCATATAAAAAGAATTCAGCGAGTACAGAATAAATTTTTGAAATTTTTGGCCTTCAAGACAGATAGTCAATTTGATGATAGAGACTACAACTCTCTACGATATAAATACAAAATATTGAAACTTGAGGATGACCGAACCATAATGGATCTCTGTACTCTGCAGAAAATAATCAATTGTACTATCAACTCCCCATACTTACTCTCAAGAGTCAATTTCAGAGTACCTGCTCGCAACATCAGAGATAAAAGCCTATTTTACAACCCTTATCGTAGGACGAATACTGGACAGCACTCTCCTATGATACGTTTACAGGCCGTTTTTGACAACCTCAACCTGAGCCGACGTATGGACATTTTTTCCGACGATTGCCGAACAATTAAAATGCTCACCAAGAACTTATTCCTCTCCTCCTATTGTACGGTGAACCATTAATCTAATGTATAATTTGAATAACGACTTAATTATCTTGTAATTTGTAATTTGTGGTTGCTTTATTGGTACCTAGGTACTGTTTGCAACCTAAATCTCTTAAAAAAAAAAAAAAAAAAAAAAAAAAAAAAAAAAAAAAAAAAAAAAAAACCTATCCTGTGCTGATGAGTCCTAATATGGACGAAATGGCCATCCATAAGTGCACTTTCTTGCATTCTGTCTTGAACGAGGACGAGATTAGCTCCGAAGTACAAGTTTAATATTGGTTGATTTCAATCGATTAATATTATTCTCTGCTTTCACTAGTTTTACTACAATTATGTCTTATTTTGGCTTGCAGACAATCAGTTTCTTCAGATAACGCCACGCCAGAAGTCTAAAGGAGTTAAATTGCAAGAATGTGGTGGCCAATTCAATTTTATTGATTTTTAAAATAAATTCCCTTCTAATTCTCTATATTCAAGAATTTCCAAAAACTCACCTCAAAAACTTTCGGAAAAAACATGAACATAAGAGCTCTCAGCGTCCTTCCAACAGTACTCCTTGTCACAGCTTTCCCCATGGTGAAAAACTCATTTTCCGGATTTCCCAAAGAATCAACGTTGATTCCAAAGGCGCAAGTTGCTATCACATCATTGGTGAACTTCGAATAAGTCTCCTTCATCTCAACCTCAACGATCTCCTCATCTAAGGCTTCGAAATGCTCGACGAACTTCTTCGCAGCTTCGGAGATCAAGACGAACATGGCCTTCATCTTGGAGCTGGTGAAGGCTGGGCTAAGAGTGCTCCTTAGTTCTCTCCATTCCCTGCCTTTCATTGAGAAGAGGTTCTTGCTGAAGATAGGGTCGTTGGTGCTGTTCAGGATGTCCACGTGGTCTGTGAAGTGGTCGAAGTCCTTGATCGTTATTTGCTTGATGAGGTCGACGTCTCTGACGAAGAGCGATGGTTTCAGGAATTGGTAGCTCCCGTAGTATCTAGAAGTAGAGTATGAGATTGGTGGTCTTATCCTTCGAACGTTTTAGGTTATTTTCTGTCCAGGTCTTAATATTACCATGAAATATTTCGTTTTTTGGACTACAAGGACTATTATCTGAGTTCCTGGTCTTTCTGGAATCAGAGGAAACGAAAGGGGTAACACGTTATTCAGAAAGGGAGAACCCTTCTGTGGTTTAGGCAAATGCACTCGCATGAAAGAGTTTTAGAGAAGTAAGAAACTGAAAAAGAAACACCCTGTTGGAATCTTCCATCAATGAATAATTCCAAAGAGTCTTTTCTTGAATTCAGAACTGTAAGGTTTAAAAAGTATATGGATTTCAAGAGGAATAAGTAACGCTAACTCTCTGGCTTTCTAACAGGACATTGTCGCCTAAGGAAGCATATGATAAGGAGTGGCCAAACAGAAACTGACGAATGTAATGACAGACAACCTAGCTCTGAGAAGAAACTTCAGAAAAAGTAAAACGTGACAATTTCAAATTACACTAGGCGTTTTCGGATGCTTACTCGGGTTAACTCGATTCCTAGCCTTCGCGTTCTTTTACCTAACCCGAACATCCATCCCGTGTTCAGGAAGCACGGTGCTATTAAGTCGATCACTGACCCAGGTTGATTTATCGTAACCCTACACGAGAGCAGGGTCGTAAAGCCGCCACATGCGCTCTGCAGTTTAATTTTTCATTGAAAAAGGTGAGAATAAATCTTTTTCTCTTATCTTAGTGATTTCATTTATTCTATTCCTAAAAATTATGGAAAGGCAAGAGAATTTGGCTAAGTGAAAAATGTGTGGTTTCATGAGCTGATAAAAAAATGTGAAACAACTTCTTCATAACTTTGTATGCAGATCTTTATGCGTTAAAGCTGAAGCCTTCTTTACTTCTTCAACATAGGTACTCAAAGATAACATCATAAAACATGCGAGGGCACACCAGAAATTATAAGAAATATTTTACAGAAGCCAATAAATCAAAGCAAGTCTAGAGATAATCAGTAAATAATATGGAACTGAAAAAATTATTTATCTACTTCTTTAGCATAGGCACTCAGAAATAACATCAAACATGTTATTGATAAGACTATCACTTCAAATTTCTTATAAACTTTATAGTTTTTCACTCCCAGTCTCTGAAACATAAATAATTAAAAAATTTTTGATATCACTTCAAATCCTAAACCTGATGTGTTCGTCAACTGAGAACACGGGTCCGTGATCAGAGTAGATCCGTCACATGACCCATAGTAACCCTGAGTAAGTTTCCGAAAACGCCTACTGATGACTCAAGAACAGGATCAATTATTTATCCATAAATATACAAGACGAATATTATAAAGAAAAATCGTTAAGAAGAATGAAATTATGAAAAAACTAGCATTGTATACGGGTCATGAAAATATTGAACAACTTTTTTTCTTCCGAGAACATAAGTAATTTCAAATCCTTGATCGAAAATCAAAAAACTGGTTATGACAATCATAAAAACACTCCAGAAATGCCTCGTTAATTGAATTGAATGATCATAAACATTTAATTTTCCTCGAGACATCATTTATCAGATTGTCTATTCAAATAGGAGGTTTTTTTAAAATGAGACAAGTATCTCCTCTGATGTTCTAAGTTTCTTAATTTCTTATACCGGCAATTTTTTTCGAAAATTCTAGGTAGGGTATACTTTAGATGATCTATCATAAATATATTTGTCTACTCTAAATTTGGTGCTGGCCAAAAATACAAGAGAAATAATTTAATGCCATAGGAGAATTTTCAGCTGGCCACAACACTTTGTATCTACATCAAAATCAGGACTAAGCCTGCCCTGTACATGAATCTTAATCAACATAAAACAACATAACCTATACATACCTTTTATCAGGGAACTGATCATAAGCATCTTTCACCATTTCCGCAAAAGCTTTCCCCCCGAAAAAAACTTTGTACACTCTTGAAATAGGATCAACATAGTAGATTCCCCTTTTTTTCCAATAGTAAATAGGTGGTATCACTCTTTTTGCTACGTAGAGAACCAAAATAAGCACAATAGCAATCACAATCATCTTAAATATTTAGATCGATATCTTGGAGATCATTTCTTGAAATAAACCTATGTCGCAGTTGAATATTAATTTCACTTTACCACTACAAAAGGCGTATTATTCACTGCATAAATATTGAATATTGCGCGCAGTGGAACATAAATTATTCTGACTAGTGCAACAGAACCAAACAAATGGTCAAGGTCTATAGAAGTGTGAAGGACAATATAGTTCGTTGACGCTGGTTGACGATCAATTCTCTTAATCTTTTTATCTGTTGTGGAGGTGAGATTATTTCCTGTTAGGATAATACCAGGGAAGGTCCAGAAGTTCGTGGAATGGAAGGGTTTTGTAAGAAAATAATCAATCACCACTGTATTGTATTGTATTAGATTGTGGTCGATTGCCACCTGACTACCTTTCTACACTACAGCCAAAAAGATCCTTTGTGGGTTGCCATAGTTGAGCTCAGTGGCGGCTGTCAGAGCAGGCCGGGCCTCCCATAATTTCAATGCAATCTATCAAACTTAAATTCAAGTTCAAATAAAAATAATCACATTTATATCTGTATTATTTCCATCTTTCTATCTACTATCGAAATCTTAAAGTAATAAACATAAGTTTATCCGCAACACACAATACAGCGTAACAGATAGCAAACCGCTTAGCGAGAGGCTCGCCTCCACGAGTCGAGATGCTTTAGATGTAACATTTCGAACTTCTTCGAATGAACGGTGTGGGACCACTAAAAATTCTAGCTGTAGATCACGTGTCGGAGGCCCGGCTCCGCGGCATTATTTTCGCTTCTAGGCGAACGAGCTTAGCCGAAACTGAACGTCCGATCGACCCGAATCAACCCTGGCGATCGTGGATGAAGATCAGCTGTTGTTTCGATTCCTCCCTTTTTATAACGGAGTATTAATCCTCTCAACCTGCGGTTTGTGGTTTTGTGACATTTGTCGGAAAAGTTTGTAGGTAAGATTTCAATATTCATCAAGAAATTAAGTACCTAATTAAGACACCTCGACTAACAATGCCAAATTTAATTATTAATTCTGCTCATAATCGTTCGTTCTGCGTAGAATGGTATAAAAAATGCCAGCTGACAGGAAGCCCAGTGCGGAATATTGTGAAATGAGTGGAGCGAATTGAACATTTTCAAGAACAAAATAAATCATTTTAACACAAATACCATACAGTGTTTTTTGTACATGTCCTATTTTGATAATGAAATGGGCGAATTTGCAATGACAATAAACTTCAAAATGATATGAGTGTTAAAGATAACGTTAATTAACGTGGAAGCGTGCTATAAAAATTTTAACCACGTAAACTATAGTTATTTTTGTAGTTTGAGTTTATTTGTTGGGTGTCTAGGTTATAGTTGAAAAACGTGAAATAATTTATTCATACAGACGTTTCGGCGCATCCGCCTTCTTCAGTGTAAGATACATCAAAATGGACTAAAAACATCTAAAAATTATGTATATTAATTAAATAAAATAAAATTTCATGCAAACATCTCACTAATTGTCATCTTGGTTGATTAGGTGTTGTTGAGTCAGTACTGTCAATTTCATGTCACTGTGTGCTCCTTATGTTATTGTTCTTCTTTAATTTTTTGGTGGCTTCAGTAGGGGCATATAAATTCGACTGAGATTTTTTGTGTCTAACTTGTCGTTTACTGTATTTTCGTTCTTCATTTGGATGTGTATCATCTCTAATATTTCCCTACTTTTTTGCTGATGTTCAATTGCCAAGATTTTTGTGTCTAGTGCGCGAAATGCTACTTTGGTGATCGAGAACTGATTTTTTTAACGAGGCGCAGCCGAGTTAAAAAAAATAGTCGAGATCACCAAAGTATTCGCGCATGAGATGCAAACAAAATTTTTTCTACCAAACGCTTAGCTTAATATGAAAAAAATATTGAACTGGTTGAACTGTTTTTCCAAATCAAGTAATTATGTATTATAACTATGGGTAATATATTGCAATATGTTGAAAGCAACACTCAATGTTAAGAAAACGTGGATTTCAAGAAATTTACCAAATATAAAAATCCCATATAGTTTACATGCAGTGTGCGAAGTAAGTATTTCGCACATTACTTCGCGCACGGTGTCATAGTAACAAAGGAAAATGAAAAAAAGGGTCACTTCGCATATTCTTGCTAATGCGCGAACCTTGTCATTTTTTGACGTTTGTAGAAAAAATCCATTTTAACATTGTTCGCTGTCATTAAAAGTGTCACTTTTAATGACAGTTGCACAAAAAATTATTTTGTTGGTTGCGTGGTCTCGGGCCTCCTCCGATTGAAATTTCACGAGCCGCCACTGGCTACACATTTTGCCTAAGAATGAATCCTTCTTCGTAAAGATGATTATTGCCCAGAAAATTTTGCTCAGGTCGTGCCCCACCCAGTAAAGTGAGTCTGGTTTGCGTTAAATCATTGCATTGTGGCCGATCCACAAAAACTACAGATATCTGAGTTTTTCTTACCGACCTTATGCAAATGATATCTCACGAAAAAGTTACCTGTGAGAAGGCCAGTAATCAGCCTTAGCTCGTTTTCCGAAAACGATAAAGCTTGTTGAGTTTTCTCTCTCTTGAAGTTGCTATCAGTTCTGTGTTTTGTTCTTCACCTTTTGTGTGATGAATTTTTTTGAGAAAGAGTATTATTTTGTTTGATATACCCCAGTTTTTCCCGAAAAGTTGTGGGTTATATTCGATGACTGCAATTTTACAAAAAATATTTATTCTTCGTCTATGTATTAAATCAAATATTTTACAATTGCTTCCCGACCAAAACTACATTATAAATCAATTCAACTTGAACATTTCTCCTCATCGACAACTTTTGAAATGTTGAATGCATTTTTCAGACAGTACCTCTCTTTTGAAAGTAGTTTGAAACCACCTTCAACAGTCAAGGGAAATGTCTTCGCTAACTTTATTGGTATGTTGGTTTTGTGTGCTGTGGTCTGAAAACTTTTTCAAGATAGATACAAGCACACATTTCATACCCAGTAAGGCAAAACGACCAGCTGAAATTTAAAATGAAGAAAACAGTGGTAGCAGAATAAACAGTAAACCTATTATCGTAATAGTTAATCATACTACTAGAGTAAAAAGTATCGATATTCTACAGCAAGTCTTTGTCATAGAATACGAGAAAATTGAGATAGCTATAAAAATTTATCAACCGTACTCACCAACACAATTTCTTGGTCCCAAACCAAAAGGTTTATACGTTCCAGGGACAATATTCTTCTTATTCTCTTCACTGAATCTTTCAGGGTCGAACAAATCAGGATTCTTAAAGTACTTAGGGTCAAAATGATTCGCCGTAAGAGGCACAGCTATAAGAAAATTTCTAGGTATCAGCAAACGAGTTTCCCCTTCTTCCTTTGGCTCAATCACATACTCTTTCGTACATCTTCTCAACAGTACAAAAGCTGATATCCACTTTCTAAGAGCTTCCGAAATCACCTGATCCAAGTATTTCATCTTGGCAAACACCTCGAATGAATATCTTCTGGAGACGAGATATGTTCATCAACTTCTTGGATCAACCTATGCTGAATAGAAGGCTGGAGAGCCAGTTCATACGCGAGAAAACCAAGAACGCTCGATGTCGCTTCATGGCCTGCTATGTAGAAGACGAGAGCTTGAGCTGCTATGACGTCATTTGTGATTTTCAAGCTGGATTTGAACTTGGGAAGCAGACTTTCGGATACGGAAGCAAAGCTGGAATCTTCGAGGTCCTTGGAAGGATGTTCTTCTTTCAATTTTCCTTTTCTGGCTTCCAAGAGTAGATGGATTAAATCTGGCCTGGTGATACCTCCCTCTTCTCTTGCATGGATGGCATCGGTTATCATGTTTCTGTAGAAAATGGAGAGATCTTTGTGGAAATTGTTGACCTTCATAACCTGTAACATAGAAATCATAGATGAAGGTATAATAAAGTTCAAAGATTCCATTTGAAACTCAATTCACTGACAACCTCTTCTTTGATATTTTCTGCGATATCACCGAGAAGTCTGTGTTTACTGGGAAGTTTTCAGAAAAACAAATAGCTTAAGATGATTAGAGAATGCTTAGCAAAAGCTAAACAACCCAAGTAACAAAACAGTAAATACACTGCGCAAAAAAATTAACGCACATTCTGAAAGTGTCAATTTCAATGAATGTTAACTCTACATTGACTTCATAACTTATTATTTATGTTCTCTCGGGAAGGTTTTGAACGGAACAAGACATATTGAATGGAAGAAAACTTCAGGATCTCACCGAATCTTATGTGAAAGAAGAGAAATAAACAATTTTCGAAATACTGGAATGCTGATAAGTGATTTAATACTTAGTATTTCCACCCATTGCGTTAATTATAGCTCGGCAACGACGGTTAATACTCAAAATGAGTGATCTTAAAATGTTCTGATCTAAACCTTCCCAGATTTCTCTGAGTTGGATTCCTAAGTCATTAAGAGTAGCTGGATGATTTTCTGAACTTCTCATCCTTCTATTGAGGTTGTCCCAAATCTGCTCAATCGGATTGAGATCTGGACTTCTTGCTGGCCATGCCATTCGAGAGACTTCAACCTCTTCAAGGCACTCCTGAACGATGCGCAAAAAAATGAAATTTTCAGCAATGTATAGGGCAAATGGCACTACATGCTCTTCTAAAATGTTCCTTGTATACCTATCAGCCTTCATAGCTCCATTATCAACGACCACTAGGTCTGTGCGAGCAGTCAAAGATATTCCACCCCATACCATAATCGATCCTCCCCCGAAACCGGTAGTATTCAGGAAATTGCACTGAGCATATCTATCATGTGGACGTCTGTATACAAGGGAACGTCGATCACAATGGTAGAGGCATAATCTAGAATCATCTGTGAAAAGAAATCTTTCCCAATCAGCCTCTTCCAACGAATATGCTCTCTCGCAAAATCCAAACGCTCCCTTCGATGGGCTGGGGTAAGAGCTGGGCCACTTGCCACCACACGAGGCCTTAAATCATATTCTCTGAGGTGATTTCTTATTGTCTGAGTTTGCTCAAGCTGATTTAGAAGAAGGCGAGAGGTTACAAACCGTTGTCTCAACAAAGAAACTCTCAAGTAATGTTCTTGAATGGCAGTTGTTACCCGTGGTCTACCCTGTCCTGGTCTTCGTACATACATACCTGTCCCCTGAATCGCTGTAACATTCTGGACACACTTGTATGGGAAACTCCAAACCTTTCTGCAATTCTTGTGTCCACCCTTCTTCTCGCAAAACTACCACTTGGGCACATTCCTCTTGGGTCATATTGCGTGTTTCGCGTTGCATAGCGAACGAGTGTAGATAATGAAACGAAAGAAAAACTATTGATCACTAGAATTGATCAAGAACAACTGATTTCAGAATGGAGCCAATACACAAAATCTGATAATCTCATTTTTTTTTCATTCCTGCTGGGAAAAAACATCTGTATTGAAGAAAAACGTTGAAAGTGGATAACATATGCATGCATAATTCTGATAAAAATAATTACCTTCAGTTGTAGAAAAAATTTGAGATTTCCATAATGTGCGTTAATTTTTTTGCGCAGTGTATTCCACCACCAAGAACTTCACGTCATCAACTGAAACTTACTTTAAAAATTTTAGGAAAAAGGGTGATAAGCAACACACGCCAAGGGCGGAAGGGCAAAAAATCAGTTACATCCTTCCCAGCGTTCAAAATGGCGTTATTGGGGTCTTCGAACGAATCGCAATCAGTTCCGAAAATGCAGGATGCTATGGTATCATTGGTGAACTTTGCAAATTCCTGCTTAGCCTCTATTTCTATGGTTGCCTGCTCAGACCTGTCAAAGTATTCGATGAAGTTTTTCGCTTTTTCTAATATCAAAAAAACATAGCCTTCATTCTGGCGTTCGTGAAAGCTGGACTCATGGTGGTTCTGAGTTCTTTCCATTCTTTTCCTTTGGCAACCAGAAGGTTTTTTTTAAGACTGGGTCTGACGTGGCCCCAAGACGTCAAAGCGGTCTGTGAAGTGTTCAAAGTCCTTGATGAATATCTGTTTGACGAGGTCGACATCTGTGATGTATAGTATGGGTTGGTTGAGAGATAGCCTCCGAAGTATCTGAAACATAATTTTTTTTCATTTAAAAACACACAGTTCTTGTTTCACCATTTGGAAACTAGGGTCTTCAACATAGCGTATTATACACAAGGATTAGGTAAGCTTCGAAGGCATATAAAGTTCAAATAACACAGGAAGTAAAGACATGATCTCTAATAACGAATAATCTCCAAAAACAGTGATTTCAATATGCAAATTAAGCTAAACAATACACCCTACGCCCCATATTGACATGATTTTTTCATTTTGCATTGTGTTGTCGTGATTTATGTGAATATTTAACATTATAATTAATTTTTAAAGTATAATTCATTCAAATCACTATTGTTCAGTTCCTCAGTGTTTTTCCGGAGAATGTTTTCCTTAATTTTCCCAACCGCCTTTTAACCTAATTCATCTTTCACTGTTGCTGAAATAAATTGAAACAAATTATGACGCCCACCGTCTTCAGAGAAAATAAAAGTCATATATATATTATGTACCTACACAGTTATACATATATATTCGTATAGATTCACTATAGATTTCTGAAATTTTGATATACTAATGAAAAAATGAAGCAGATATAGGTACACATAAAAAATACAACCAAATCCTTCCATGTCAATTAATAAAATACACTACTGGAAAAAATTAAAGGATCAAAAAAAAATTCCAAATTTTTCAGCCATTTTCAACATGCCGTAACTTTGAGAGGAATGGTCGTACAAGGACTTTAAGGAGATTGTAGCTCCAAGTGTCTAGTTTTGGATTAGAACTTCAAAATTTAAAGTTTCAGTGGTTTTCGAGTAATGATGAAAAATCAGCAACAAAAAAATTCACAAATTTTACCACTTTTTTTCTTCTTGTCTATGAGCGTGGAAATTTTATTCTTGCATAACCGTTATAATGATGGGATACTTTGTTAATTCAGCTTTAATTTATTTTTTGATCGACCTCAATACGTCCACTTCTCGCCGAGATATCGGTCTTCCCTTGTATAATAAATAATAAAAACTATTTATTCTCATAAAAATTTCACATTCTCAAATGATTCAAAAATATTTCCGGAACCCCTTCATTGGACCGGAAAGCGAGACGCATGTTTTAAAGGCTTGAAGTACCTCTTCATGATTTGGTTTTTCGGCCGGTTGTCCCTCTAAATCTACGCTGTCGGTATCATTACTGCTATCGTAGTGATCTCGAACAGAATTTGACACTGTTTAACATGTCCTTTTCTGTTGGAAGGTAATTTGTTTCAATATTTACAAAATATTTTTCCAGTGTATAAGACACTATATTTTTCTGTGACAGGAAAAACGAAGATTAATGGTGAAAGAAATATAACCTTTCACGAAATTACTTTTTTCCTTGGAAAAAAAATGAGTACTTTTTACCGGATACAAGAACTCATTTTTTGGGAAGGGAAAGAAAAATTTCGAGAAATAGTTATTTATTTACAAGGGAAAAAAGTATGAGATTTTAGCTCAAGGTTATATTGTCTCCCGACGCGAATCGGAGGGAGACAAAAAACCGAGAGCTAAAATCTAATATTTTTCCCGTGTATAATACACTATTTTTTCTGTGACAGGAAAAACGACCATTTAATAGTGCAAGACACATAACCTCCACCACGAAATTACTTTTTTCCCCGGGAAAAAGTGAGTACTTTTTTCCCGGCTACATAGAGAATCATTTTTTGACAGGGAAAAAAGTAATTTTGTAAAAAGTCATATTTTGTGACCTGTCAAGAGATATAAAATGTCACATTTTTTTCCCGTCACAGAAAAAAGTTATATTTTGTGACCTGTCAAGAGATAAAATGTCAAATTTTTTCCTTCACAGAAATAGTATATAACATTACTAGCAAAGATTATATAGTATAAAGATCGGAAACGACACGACTACAGTGTATGAGCGCCATCTCTGGGTCAAATGTGAACTAATGTCACTATAAAATGGTTAAAATTCTGGTTCTATGATTATAAGTTACGAAATCAATATACATGGGAAATGTCATTGATATAAAAAAGTGCCGATCAATTCGTTTGCACAAAATATTATTCACTTCGAACGGCTTTTGCCGTTAGTGTCGTCTCGAAAAAAGTGGAAAAAAGATGAGTTTGTACCCTTCAGTAATGCAGATTACGAACGAGATAGTGAAACTGGATGATCAACTGGTGTTTTATGGATGTATGCAGGTAAAGCTATATCTTGGCTTGATCAACGTCAAACATTTGTTGCTATTTCCACGATAGAGGCAGAAATAGTGGCTGATAGTGAAGCTGCACGGAAAATGAAATGGTTAAAGTGACTATTCAGGAAAAGTTTTCCGTCAATTCAAACAGTGATGGTGGACAACGAAGCTGCAGTTGAACTGAGCCAGAAACTGGAATTCCACAGACGCACTAAGTATATTCATATTCAATCCAAGTATAAATCTTACAATGATACCCTAATATTTCTGTAATATCTTCTATAAATGCATAATAAAAATATTACACATAAAATACTGAATTTTATGAAAATTATGGATTTAAAATATAAAAATGAAACATCCTGAAGGGAATACGAATTTCGCATCAATTCTTCTTACAGTTTTCTATATAATTTCTAATCAAAATTACAGATTTTATATAAAAATTGATCTTCAGTGCCATCTCTGGGTCAAATGTGAACTAAAAAATGTAGTCGTTTTTTAGTACTACGAATGCAGGGCCGTTTCCTATCTTTCTATACTCTATAATCTATGATTATAGCAGGTAAGATGGTTTTTACTGGCGAATGGAGGTTAATTGACGAGCCGCAGGCGAGTCAGTTACTCCTTGAGCCAGTAAAACCCGTTACCTTGCGTGTATTGTTTTATATTTTATTTGTTTCTCGTTTGTAAAAAGGTGAGATAAATTCCAAAAAAATCTCAATAATTTGTCGCAAATGTCGTAAGCTATTTATGATTATTTATGAAATCGGAAAATTATGACAACTGTCAGTGGCTTTACGAGAGGGAAGTCCTTCGAGAATATTCGCTAATTTTTGACGAAAAAGGCAGATCCAAATGAAACAAGGTATGAATATCGTTTTTTAATACTTTTATAACGTTTATTACTAAAAATATTTGTTGCAGGAACAATGAAATTAGAAGGATGAATGAAATTAGAAGCAAGTACGTGAAAAGGAAAACAAATAGATACGAATAAAACAAGGTACGAATATCGTTTTTGAATAGTTTGAGAACGTTTTATTGAGAAATACATTTGTTCCAGGAACTCTGAGATTAGAGAATGAATGAAATTAGAAGCAAGTACTTGACAACTTTCAATGTAAATAATACTACTAGCTTGTAAAAGTTTTACAAGTTAACTGTCAATTTACAAGTTAGTGGCTTGATAAAATAAACTTCCTTGATTAATATTGTGTTTTTCGAAACTGACGTTTACAATGAGAAACAAATAAAAATGTTTTTCAATTGTACCACTCAGACGAAAATGACAAAAATTTCTATAAGCTATTAGAAATGCTCTTACACACCTTTTTGAGTATGTATATGCATTCAAATAAAAATGCAATTGCTTGTTTCGATACTTGACAAGATAAAAAAAACTTCTATATAACGGATTTCTTTATAACGAAATTTTTGCGGATTTAGCGTTTTCGTTGTAGAAAAGTTCCACTGTACTTTAGTACATAAATGTCATAAGGGATACTTCAACTACCAATAAAAAGTTTGAAATTGAATGCAAATTATGTGTTTTATTCATTCTCAAAAACGCGCAATTTGAAACACTCTTTATTTCGAGTTTGACTCACCTTTTTCCATAAAATCTCCTGCAATCTCCTCTTAACTGCTCCCAAAATGACTCATTTCCAAAAAGCATTCTCCACAGCACAACAAATAGATTAACATGACTAATCTTTCTTTTTTCCAGTAAAGGTACGATGGCATCACAAGGTTTACCACATAGACCATTAAGGCCAAAATTAGAAATAAAAATAACATGAGCATCATTCCTGTGTATACTGTCTCTTTAAATCTTATAAGTTCTCTTTTTATAGGCCACTCATGAGTCACTATCAAAAATTCGGGTCTTAATCAAATAAGTTTTGATGAATATTTATATTTATGCATGAACTTATGTCCAATAAATGTTGTTTATGTAGATTTTGTCAATTTCGAGGATGAGAAAGATATTGTTCGGGAAATCAACGTTTGCGACTTTTTCAAAAAATGTTTACTTTTAATTGGGTTCAACTCTCATTCCTTCGCTGACGTTCAAGTCGAAAGTCTGGAAAAAGAAATAATAAAATAATTCCATTCTGCAAAAATTGGATAAAAACACACTCAACTTTCAAAGTATCATTCCATTGATGCAATCATAATCATTATTCTAAAAAAGAAAAATTTTTCACGACTATTTCATAATCTACCATTATACATCGGCCATAATAATATATATCCATTATTCACTGCTGTGAGGTACTTCATGGATTCAGCTATGGTATTACATCGTTAAAACTGATAAAGAGTTTCCGATAAGAGGTGTTATTTTTATTTTCAAAGAAAAATTCCATTTTTAATAGAAATGATCGAATGTTTATTTCATTATAAAGAAGAAGCTATGCCGTTAATAGTGGAAAATAACATCAGGCAAATGACCACCTAGACTACGCTTACAGGACCATATCCTTTCAATGAAATTTCCATGACCAAATCGCAAAGTGACTGCCCTATGTCCTCGATAGCCTCACGATTTCAATCTTTGAGGTCTTGAATCGACGCTGGGCTATTGGCGTAGACCTTCTCTTTCACGTGGCCCCGAAGCAAGAAGTCATAAGGTGGAAATCACAAGATCTTGGTGGCCATTGTGATCACCTTTCCGATAGATAACACGGTCCGGAAACTTTTCTGTAAAAGATCAATGGTTCGTTTGGTTTTTCAACTACTTGTCCCAACATTCGAAATTTCCACCAATTTCTTTATTGCGGTTCGACAAGGTGCTTCACGACGATCCAAAAATGTTCGAGTTTTACGAACCGTCGCTGCCAAATTTTCACTATTTTTATAGTGAATTTTAATCATGTCTATGCGTTCTTGAAGCGTGTATCGTTCCATTTTTGTTAATGGCGTAGTTTTTACTTGACAAATGTCAAAAAATGACAGCTTCAAGCGTGAATTCTACCGAAATAGCGGGTTATTCAAAATAACACCTCTTATTGGAAAACCCTTCATTTCTTCAGTATTTTAGAGTTCCCTAAATAACAAATATGGATGGAAATGCCTTTTAAATCGAAGACTAAATCTACTTCAAATATAATAAACTCTTATCAAAAAATATACGATGATACGTTCATCGATAAATTACTCATGTGCCAAAATTTAAAATCGAAAAAAAATCAGTAGTCGTGGATAGAGTATAGTAATCTACTCGCGTATAATGTCTACTAGGTATCACATTGTGAATAAAAGCAATAATTACTCGTCTCATAATATACTACTTTGTCTATTTAGCGATGTTCCCTAAACCATTTCTATAAATATTTAGTTGAATTTTGTATATGTTGTTCAACATTACCTGATTCTAAAGAGATCTTCCCAATATTGTAACTACTCAATAATATTCTCATACCGACAGTGATACAAAGTCTTAAACTGATGAAAATGTGAACGCGCCAATTTTAACAGAAATATATTAATAATTGGTTCATAAGGGTATCCTTGATTTCATTAGTCGAGTATTGGGGTTTTTCAACCCATTTTTTAAACCATAATTATTCCATTACAATAATTATTATATTTTTCTCGATATAATAGATTAATTCATAAGAAGAAAATCAAACAGACTCAATTCGATTCATGATTCGACGACACCTGTATTTACCCATTTATTATTTATTCGCATTTTGGCATCCAAATAATTGGTATGATCCCAGTTGAATTCCAAACAATAGAATTTATTTTTATTAGTAACCTTCGAATTCTTCAATTAGTAATTTCTATTTTGTGAAATAACCTTCAGAATTGTTAAATAATTGGGAATAATCTACAGTACAGGGCGACAAGAATTGGTGATCCCTGAAGTACAAATTTTAATCGTATGAGATACAGAAAATAAATGGCCACAAGAGAAATAATTTGAGGAGAGCCCTGAGCAGGAGCCTTTGAGCGCTAGTTCGTTGGTGGAGCAATAAGACTATTACCTCAATATATTATATGGGACTTGAGATTCATACCAAATATATAATGCAAAATCTCAGCACAATCGGAATTATATTCTGAAAACCATTCGAAAAAATGAAATATGTAAAAAAATTAAATTCTATGGTTCTGATGATGCGATCCTCTTGAAATCTTACATGAACATTCAGTATATCAATCTGCATTCACGAAATAAATTTCCACCGAATCGGATATCTCTTTATGGAGATATATGAAAGTTTCGTCTTTTCAATATTCCAATTGAATTTTTTAAGGTTCTGTGTACATTATGGCCACAAAATTTGATGAGGCTTATTATGAGCATTTTGCATTTGGCCGAACATTTCATTCCGATTGGTTTCGTATTTCTGAGATATTGAGGAACAGAAATTTTTGAATGACCATATTTATGGAACACCCTGTACGATTTTTCTGGTTAACGAACTAACCGAGGCATTTGGGAACCGAACTCACCCTGAACCGAGGCATTTGGGAACCGAACTCACCCTGAAAATCTCAAGTCTCTAGGACAATCCTTTCGAAAGTTATCGTGCTAACGGACGAACGACCGGCCCACAGACAGAATTTAATTTGACCACGGATTCATCATCAGGTAGTAGAACCCTATCGTTCGAGACCTTTTTCGGCTCATAATTCGAAAATTACAGATATTTGGGCAAAACGATATAGCACGCGTTTAAGTAGAACGAGCGCTCAAAAAACGGTGAAATTTTAAGTAAAAAAAAATATTATTTTCATAAGGAACAGACATAAAAGTTGAAATTTTTGAATAAGAACGCATAACGAGATTCTCGTAAAAACATGATCGCAACGTGCCTTTCATTTTTCACAATCTCTTAGCCTTAAAAAATTCTGGCCACCCTGTACAATTCTGCTTATACCAAGATGTCGATCTGGTAGGTATTCTTGAATAAAATAAATAACTAAAAGAATGTGTCAATTCAGTACAACTTTTAGCCTATCCGTTTTGAAGAGTTTCGTGCTCCAGAGTAATTCAAAGCTCGAAATACGGCTTGCATTGTTGCGCACAAACACTGGCACAGCTCAGGAACTCGAAACTCTTCAAAACGAATAGTGTCTAACTTGGACATATTGTAGAAAGAAAGTTTGTTCAATTCCTCAGGATACATTCCTCAGGTACATAACTCTCAACAGATTTAAAGTATAAATACACTCTATATATTTCTCTTGTTTGATAGCATTACAATTTAAATTTCATATTAATTATCCTAGATTCAACAAAGACTATCTGCTCATAAATATCACTGATCTGAGTTATCACAAGGAACTTAATTAATTAAAATAGATATTTCTTGAAGAAACTCCATTGCATGACTATGTGAAACTATCAATATCAGTTCATGGGTTGTTTGGTCAATCCTCGAAAGATACCTGAAAAATATTTTTTTAATAAAAGATAATCAATCTGAAGATCTATCAGTCAAAGGGCTGAAAGATCACCACAATATATAGGGTTTTCCAATAAGAGGTGTTATTTGAATAGACCGCTATTTCGGTAGATGTCACGTTTGAAGCTGTCGTTTTTTGACATTTGACAAGTAGAAACTACGCCATTAATAAAAATGGAACTATGCACGATTCAAGAAAGCATTGAAATGATTAAAATTCACTATAAAAATGGTCAAAGTTTGGCAGAGACGGTTTGTAAAACTCGAACATTTTTGGGTCGTCGTGAAGCGTCATGTCGGATCGCAA
>JACDNR010000549.1:0-37186 GCA_013421045.1 Propylea japonica
TTTCTTGTGGAGCAGTGAGGCTTATACCTGAAAATTGAATAGGACTCGAGATTGACACTAAATACATGAACGCAAAACCTCAGCATTCGAAGGCACTCTTTGCGACTTACTGGCAAGATGGCCTTAGAATTATTGAGCAGTGGTGCTTGTCTGATGGGGATGAAAATCCATCTAACAAGACTGTAGTAATTCCGTTCCCTCGGAGAAGAAACCTTCCCACATGAAATATCTTGGAGTGTAAGTCAGAGTGTGGAATAAGCAAAGCATGTTGATACTGCTACAGTACTGGCAGAGTAAAAAAGGGCTCTAATGGCGTGCAGATGTCTATGCGGCAAAAAAGGCTCGATAAAGTACAGAGGTTTGCCTGCTGTGTGAGCATCACTGTCCAACTGGTCATTCTGAACAACTACATCTCATCTGCAAACCTCCCTAGTGATGTAATGATCAAGAAAGTGAGCACTGAGAAAAACTTCAGGACATTTCTAAGTGAAAGAGAGGAATCTCGAAGAAAATACCATAAAATGGTATACAGCTGGTTCCAAAACCTCTACAGGAGCTCTAGCTGGGATATACGGGCCAAGTACCAAGTGTGCACTGTCGCTTGCCCCTGTATGAGCGTCTTTCAAGCGGAAATCTTAGCTATTGAAAGATGTCTAGATATAAATCTAGGAAGAAACTATCAGAAGTGCGATATAGCCATATCAGATAGTCAAGCTGTTATTAAAGCACTGAGCTCCTACGTGATCGACGTCTGGGAGTGCCGGAACAAACTCAATGAGGTAGGCAAGAAAAATGAGGTCTTTTTAATCTAGGTTCTCGGCCATTCGAGAATCAAAGGAAACGAAGAGGCCAATACACTTGCCAAAGAGGGCGCACGAATGTCACTCATTGGCCCAGAACCTGTGGTATAGGTAAATGTACCTATAAGAAAGAGTTTCTGGGGAAGGATAAAGCCGAGAGGGAAACACTCTAGCGGAATTTCCTAGGGATGTATCATTTCACTAAGTTCCTTGGGAACTTTGAAACAGCAAGATCCAAAAGATATCCGGATCTTGGTAAGAAACAATTACACCTTCTCACTGACTTTCTTACAGACACTGTCGCCTCAGGAAGCACCTGTTGAGGATGGGATTATCGGACACTGACGAGTGTAGGTTCTGTGGGGAGGAGGAATAAACCTCCATTAACCTAGTCAAGGAATGCTTTGGAATTGCAAGTCTAAGGAGAGAATGCCTTGGCGAGAAATTTGTAAGAGTGAGGTACTAGCCTCGTTGAAGCCTTCACAGATCTTTGGATTTCATTAAATCTCTGAACTGGAAGGCGAGTTGTGAAGGGGTACCAGAGTAGCTCTGTAAGGGGGCACAATAGACCTTAAGGTCACATTGAACTGTAACCCCTTTTTAAACTAACTAAAACCTCAGCACGATCGGAATTATATTCTGAAAGTTCTTCAAAAAATGAAATTTGCTTAATCAATCACTTCGCAAATTTACATTCTCATTTGTAAAATTTGTGAAAATTACATTCTTAAACTCGATTTCATTTCAATCGAAAGATTTTACATGGAAGTACGATTCGATTTTTTTTATATTACGATAGACTTTTCTATGGTTATCTTAACGCAACTCCCACAAACGTTTGAGTACTGCTTTGGATTGGTATTGAATACTTTACTCCAAAATTATTACAGCTCGATCGAATTGACAAATTCTGAATCATTCCAAAAATTGGATAGTTTAGAAAGAAATCGAATTTTATAGTTCTGCGATCCTCTTGAAACTTTGCACGCACATTCAGCACAAGAATCTTTCCCCTAGAAATAAATTTCACTCGAATCGGATATTTTGTTAGGTATGGATTTTTTTCCATATTCCGATTAGATTTTCAATGGTTCTGTTAACACTATGACCACAAAATTTCGTATGAGGTTTCTTATGACTATCTTGCATGTGGCTGCAAAATTTCATTTCGATCGGTTTTGTTCTGTTCGAGATATTGAGGAACAAAATTTTTTAATGACCTTATTTTATGGAAAACTACGTACGATTTTGCTAGTTAACGAACTCAACCCCGGCCTTCAGGAACCGAACCTACCATGAAAATTTCAACTCTAAAGCAACCCCTTCGAGAGTTATCGTGTTTATGGACTGACGACCCCACGACAACAAAATGAATTTGACCTCAGATTCCTTATCAGTAAGTCAAATTCCGAAAATAGAGACATTTGGCAAAACGATACAGCGTTTGTTGAAGTAGAATGATCGAATCAAAGAGTATATATTACCACTTATTGATTTTAACAAAATCCTCATGGAATCCATGTCCATAGCTATGTCCAAAATCATGATGTTCCTCACAAACACTGGTACTTTCTTCTCGATATAAACAGGTACCTTCACTTTTACTGGATAAGGTTTGTGTACTGTAACGGGGTATGGCTTTGTATGTGAACTGGATATGGTACTTTCACTGGTACTTTAACTGGTACCTTGACGGCTCTACTGGGTACGGCTTTTCGACTACATAGGGAACGGGCTTGTGGACAGTAACTGGATATGGTTGGGTACTGGAACTGGTAAGGTCTGTCCCACAGGTACTTTTTCAATGACTTTATATGGTACTGGGACCTTTTTAATCACTGGATATGGGACTGGGTGAGGAACTGGATAAGGTACCTATAAGTAAAAGTTTGTGTTATCATCAGCAAATCTATCAATATTATAAGGGGTTTTCAAATAAGAGATGTAATTTTGAATAGCCCGCTATTTCGGTAATGTCACCTTTGAGGCTGTCATTTTTTTGACATTTGACCAGTAGAAACTACGCCATTAATAAAATGGAACGGAAACGCTTCCAACATGCATTGAAATCATTAAAATTCACTCTAAATATGGTGAAAATTTGGCAGAGACGGTTCGTGAAATTCGAACATTTTTAGGTAGTCGTCGTGAAGCAACCTTGTCGGACCGCAATGAAGAAATTGTGGGGAAAAAATCGAGCTGTTGGAACAAGTAGTGATGTGAAGAATAAACACCGGTTACGTCGCTCAAGAACAGCCGAGAATATTGCTGCAATAGATGAATGCTTGAAAAGTGTTGAAGAAAACCCATGGTTTGTCCATTCCTCGTCGTTCGTTGGAATTAGGCATTCCACAAACGTCATTACGAAATTTTTGCATAAAGATTTGGGTCTTAAGGCTTATATAATTCATTAACACAAGAACTCAAGCCGGCCGATATCAACAACGTCTTGTCTTTGCTGATTGGGTCGTTGTTGAAATGCATAAAAAAGATCCGGAATTCCATCGAAAAATCATCTTGAGTGATGAGGCCCATTTCCACCCCTCGGTGGCTTTCGTAACAGCAAAATTGTCGCATCTGGGCTTTGGAAAACCCAAGAGTTATTGTTGAAAAGCCTCTCTATCGTCAACGTGTGACTGTTTGTACGCTTTATGGTCCGGCAGAGTCATTGGACCCTACTTTTTCGAAAATGAGGCTGGAGCAACAGTTACGGTGAATGGATTGCGTTATCGAGAGATGAATAATGATTATTATGGCCGAAATTGGGTACTATTGATCTGGACAACGTTTACTTTCAACAAGACGGCGCTACTCGTGCCACACAAGCAACGAAACAATTGTTTTTTTGAGGGAAAACTTTCCGAACCGTGTTATCTCTCACAATTGGCCATGGTGATTCAACACCTTGCTACTTCTTCCCTTGGGGCTAGGTGGAAAGAAGGTCTATGCCAATAGCCAATACCTCAAAGATGGATTCGTGAGGCTATCGAGGACAAAGATCAGCCACTTTTGCGATTTGGTTATGGAAAATTTCATTAAAGGAATGTTCCTGTAAGGGTGGTCGTGGTGATCATTTGCCTGATGTTATTTTCCACTATTAAACGGCGTAGCTTCTTCTTTATAATAAAATAAATGAAATAAACATCCAATCATTTATATTGAAAAATGGCATTTTTCTTTGAATATCAAAAGAATACCTCTTATTGGAAAACCCTTATACAGTGAACAGGGTGTTTCATTAGAAGTTTTCGAGGAAGGAAATTTTATTCGATAACGGTTAAACTACTGATTTCAACAGACATAAATGTTCGGCACACTCTAACTAGTTTTTGACGAACAATCGATAGGGAGTCACAAAATTAACAGTAACCATTCGAAAAAAATGACATTTCATAGTTTTTGGGGGGCCCATTTTGAACCCCGTTTCCAGGCACCCTGTATAATATTTTCCTAATAATTATACAAGAAGCAGTATCCGCGTACTATCTTTCGTTCCTCTGTTGCGAAAAACAATGATGGATAGAGAAGATTATAAATACTCATATGTGATAATCTTGTTGTAAAAAAATGACGATCAGGTGTAACTCAAAAATCGCTTTGAAGTAATCGATCATTGAACGCAAAATTGGAATATGTTTAAATACAGGGTGTTACATTGAAATAACGAAGTTTGCATTCGTGTAAGGTAGAATCGGAAGTGAATCCGCTTGAAAATATTTTAAAATTTGAGTTCATGTACTATAAAACGAAAATACAAATAGAATTCCTTCTTCCGAAACTTCTGATGAAACACTTATAAAATCACTTTGTATGGTACCAGTACCTTTTTCTCGATTGTCACAGTTTTCACCTCATGGTGACCACCGAGATCGATGCCATGGCCTCCCAAATCAAAATCATGACCTCCAAGGTCTCCTCCAAAATCATGGAAAGATCCTAGATCTAAACCCCTCTTCTTTTGATTTTTATCATCTGGCTTTGGTTCTACAGTTTTTTCATTTTTATTGTCCTTGAGAGATGTTTTTTCATCTGCTGCAAGAGCAATTGTGGTCAATGCCAGAATTATCTGAAAATTAGAGAATGGAGGTTAATGTAATTATCAAAAATACTCATATACAGGGTGTTTCAGAACAAGGAACCGTAAATTCGGGATATTGATCCTCAGATCATTTATGACATAAAGTTACCATGGGCTATGGATCTCTGACGAATTGTTTCCGAGATAATGGTTGTTGAATTTTAAGAAAAATTCTGTTTTTCGAAAATATTTTCGACACCGTACACTTTTCCATTGCTTTTTGGTTATGAGTAAGAGTCGATCCACATTTTTTTCAATTCAAAATTATTCTGATTTTCACCATTGACGTCCGTTCCGACTCTTGTCCAAATTTATTGGTGAAAAAAAATGGTACGGCAATGCTTTTACAAAGGACCCGCACATTTTGTATGGGAATTGGTTAACGGTGGATTTGGCTGAAATTTGATATGATGTTCTACTAATCCTTCTGATCAAATGTCTCCACAGTCATGAAGCTGAAAAATGCATACCTACTTTCAGGAGTTTTAGCGATTTTTTGTATCCATTATGGCTACGTATTACCGTTCACACAGAAATGTTTGAGAATATTTCGTGATTATTGAAAGCAGATGCTGTCAATTCGAAATTTTCAAACATTTCTGTGTGAACGGTAATACGTAAGCCATAATGGATACAAAAATCGCTAAAAACTCCTAGAAGTATGCATTTTTCAGCTTCGTGACTGTGGAGACATTTGATCAGAAGGATTAGTAGAACATCATATCAAATTTTCAGCAAATCCACCGGGAGCCAATTCCCATACAAAATGTGCGGGGTCCTTAAAAATTATTTTTGTAATCACCACATAATTCAGGATGAGAATTGTATCTTGAGTTTTTCACCTGCGACGAATACTTTCTGGTATAAAAAATAAATGCTTTGGTTACTTCCAAAATCATCTAGGGCGATTTGCCCCCTATCGTTAAAAATTTCAAGTTTTCAGCTTTTCCGTTCGAAGCTTATGAGTATTTAGGTCTAGACCAGCAGTATGGTCCAGATTTCTGTTGAAAACTTAATGATACAGAATTCAGCACGTATTGTTTCAGTACCAAATATTAAGATTTACATTGACTCGATCAGCGAAATTTGTTAATATGTATTGAAAAATTGATAAGACAAAGTTTAAGCGAGAGTAACTACGGAAACATAACTTTTGAATGCTAAATTTTGAATTGATGGTTTATTGGAAAAATAATGAAAAAAATTAAGGAAAGCCCTGATCAGAAGCTTTTCAGCGATCGTTAATTGGTGGAGCAATGAGACTTTTATCTCAAAATTTTATATGGGGAAGGAGATTGATACCAATACATATTATAATGCAGGATTTCAGCACAATCGAAATAATATTCTGAAAATCATTCGAAAAATGAAGTTGTGAAAAATAAATACTAGGAAAATTTAATTCTATGGTTCAGATGATACGATCCTATTGAAAATTCAGTATATCAGTCTTCATTCACAAAAAAAATTTCACTCGAATCGAATATATCCTCAAAGATTATATAGTATATACTCTATAATCTATGTATATCCTGTTATGAAAATATAGAGATTCTTCTTTTCAATATTTCAATCAAATTTTCTATGGTTCTGTTAACACTATATGGTCACAAAATTTTGCATTAACATTTAGTACCTAACGGGTGTTTTTTAAGAGGTTGCCGATTTGTTTTCGAATAAAACACATATAAAATTATGAAATGACCAAATTTTTTTTTATTTGGTAGATAAGTTTTGGCATTTAACATTTAAACACAATTTGTGGCATATGTCCACCACGACTATTTTTCACAAATGTCATTCTGGAGGTCCAATTTTCGACCACTTTTTCAAGCATTTGAGGGCGTATGTCAGCAATGACACGTTGAATATTGGTTTCCAAAGCGTCAATCGATTGAGGTTTATCCACATAAACCAATGACTTCACGTATCCCACAAAAAGTATCGAGAGTGGCGTCAAATCGCACAAACGCGGAGGCCAATTCACCGGACCATTTCTCGAAATAATGTTGTCGTTAAAAGTTTTCCATCAATAAGTCGATTGTTTCACGTGCTGTATGCCAAGTGGCACCATCTTGTTGAAACCACATTTCATCCATATCCATATCTTCAAGGTTGGCAACAAAAACTCATGATCATGGTTCTGTATCGATTTCCATTCACGGTAACGCGTCTTCGACACTGGCCTCAACGACAGCAAAATTTTCTTCTGTACGAACTCTTCTCCTTCTTGTCGGTGGCTGGCATCCAAAAGAGTGAATGTAGACCGAAATTTGGTAATTACGTTCTTTATGGTGGTCTCTGAAGGACGATTATGTGCACCATAAAATTCACGAAGTGCTTTATAAACATTTTTAATGAACACTGATTTTGAAAATAAATTTCCACGATTTGAAAACGTTTTTCTGGAGTTAACCTATTCATAATGATTTGCCAAACAATACTGAGTAGAAATGCCACTTTGAGCAGTCAAAACAACTGTCATAAAATAAAACGACATCTATCGGAAAACAAACCTCCTAAAAAACACCCGTTATATCAATTTCCCTCTCAAAATGAATTCTTCATTTCAATATTCCAATTGGATTTTCTATGGTTGTGTTTGCACTATGGCAACGAAATTTTGCATGAGGCTTTTTATGAGCATCTTACATCTGGCCGCAAAATTGCATTTCAATTGGTTTCGTTTTGTCTGAGATATTAAGGAACAAAAATTCTGAATGGCCATATTTTATGGAACACCCTGCATGCTTCGGCTGGTTAACGAACTTAACCGAGGCATTTGGGAACCGAACTCACCCTGAAAATTTCAAGTCTCTAGGACAAACCGTTCGAAAGTTAACGTGCCAACGGCCGGACGGCAGGCCCCAGGAAAAATAATTGAATTTGACCACGAATTCGTCATCAGGGAGTCGAACCTGACACCATTTTCGGCTCAAAATGCAAAAATTAGAGACGTTTTGGACAAAACGATTAAGCACTCTTTCAAGTAGAACGAGCTTTCAAAAATGTCAATAACTCTGAAACTTTTGGACCGTATTGGCTTGTTAACAGACTCTACCGTGGCATTCGGGGTGCCAAATCTAGTCCTTAGTTCATCCGTCCCACAGTGTTATCTTGTATACGGCCGCCGCACATAATTACTTTTGACTTTGACTGGGTTCTTCATCACTGATTCTTACTGACACACCTAGCTCAAAACTGAAAAATTACAGACATTGGGCAAAGCGATAGCACGCTATTCGACAAGGACCAAGCTCGAGAAAATATATCATCTAAATTATTATCAATACTCAACACTTACAAATAATTTCATTTTAGTTCACTCAGTGCAAAACATAAGAAGAACTGACTCTTCCTTCAGCTACAACGACTTTTATATCACCACTAAATATCACGAAAACTACTCAATGAAGTTGACGAAGTGTAAAAATTCCTTTTTAGGTCGAATAACACTCATATTAGCCAGATAAAGAAGTCTTACAAAATAATGCACATAAGGTAAGTAATAAGTAATCACACAGTTTCTAATATAAAAGAAATAGAAATTGTTCGGAGGCCATCTGATCTGGACTTCCTCAACATTATGACATACTCGTTACAACAAATGCATGAAGTAAATATATCAGGTTGCATTGTTATATAAATTTATGAGATTACATGGGAGCAAGTATCGTGCATCGGAACTGTATAGGGTGTTTCAGAATAAGAATCAATTTCAAGTGGATAATAACCAATAATAACTGAGGTTATCATTGGTTCAGCCTTGGTAATTCCCTTATTGTCCTGGAACGAACAACCGGCCTCGGCTTTCGTCGCTGAATGAATGTGTTTATGGTTATTTGTTACTGTCAATATAGGTTATATTTTTTATCCCATTTTGACATTTAAAGACGACAATTTTCAACCCATGGTAACAAGGGTAAGTTGACGTTTTATCCACTGAGTGTATTAAATTTTTTTTAATTCACTAGTGGAACTTTTTTTGGTGAGCAACTGTTAATTTGAAAAAATGTAAAAAGAAGCTTTGTTCTATTAATAAACTTTTCGGTCTCTTGTAGTTTTGTCGTATCTACCAACGAAAAAATTTTAAACTTCAACAATTCTTATCTCGAAACGAAACGTTTGCGAACCAATGTTTATGGGACTTTTTTTTCTTAAAATCACTTAAGGAATCTTCCCTTTTCGTTTGTACGTTCAATTTAGGAACAACCTGTATATATTCCCCACATGTAATTTACGGAATTGATACGCAGACAAAATTTTCACGTGATAAGAAATTAAATATGCTTAATATGAAAGAAATCTAATGACTACTTATAATATGAATATATACTGAGCATTTTAGCAGAATCATTTATATTTCTAGACTAATTCATGCTCTTCGTGGTATTGATGGTAGGTATAATATTGAAGATCATTAATTATTTCATATGTTACTCCAAAGGACATGCTGCTAGGTATGAATTTCCATTTGTTTTCGTATCAGATAAAATGGTAACAACATATCCTCACGCCATAAAAAAAATAACATGATTTCATAACCGTGAAGAATAACAGGCCTTAAAATGTATAAAATAAATTCAGCGAACTCGTCTTTATTGACATTTACCTGTATTGAAATTTGTTGACAGTATATGCAAACCTTGACAGTTTCATATATACTGTTAATTACGACCAAAAAATAGATTATCCTGTTTCTAGGCAGGAGGCAGAACTGAAGAGGGGTTATCTTTAGCCTTGCAAAGCCAGATATTTACATAATTCATCTTAATGGCAATTTTGGAGATCTAATGAAGAATTTATCGAACACTGAGAGTTTCAATCCAAGAGCGAAATATATATTTCTCAAAGAAAATTTTCAACCTATATCGACTACCATAATGAACTATTATTTCTTGCATGATGTGATAGTTATAAACAAGAGTAATAATGTGTTGACAAAATATACTCATTCCATATTCAGATATAACAGAAGTTGTTTTGATGAAAGAAAATTTGACATTCCATTTTTCGAATCACGAAAACCCTCAAAAGAAACAGCTTACACGGTTTGCTTCTACAAGACGCCACCAGCTCACATTTGCTCTCCATATTCCACAAACTGTACACAGAAAGGTATCCTTCTTGAAATCATTGAAATGGCTTTCGACTTGATGAAGTTAACAGTGAATTTCGAAGAGCACTTCCTGCCGGGACCTGGAAGCAGCAGTATTCTTACTGGAGAAGATTGTCAGATTTATTCCATACCGGTGTACATGACTCGATTCGATTTCACTCAACCATTTTTCTTTGATCGTTTGGTTTGGGCCGTGAGGATACCAAATGAAAAACCGAGGTGGGCTGTAGCACTCAGTATTTTCGACAGAGAAATCTGGCTTTTCTGGATATTTTACACTACCATAATATCTTTTTTATGGTACTTCACAAGTTACGTGCTGGGAAGGAGGAACAATCCTAAAATCATCATTGTTGTCATAAAAAAAGTGTTATCTATTTTCTTGATCAGTCTAGGGAATTCAATGCATTGTATTCCACGCAACTGATCTTGAAAACTGTTTTTATATGGTTAACTTTTTTCATGAACTTGTTTTACAAGGCAGAGTTTGCTTATTTTCTGACAGGAGTTAACTATGAACAACCAGTATCTTCATTTGAAGACGTCATGAGTTCAAATTTCAAAGTGGGGTTTGAACCAATTTGTCTAGAATTTTTCGAAGATAATAATGATGTTATGAATATTTCGATGGGCACTTCAAAGAATGCCGGATCGAAGAAAACTGCTTGGGTAAGGTAGCAGAAGAAGAGAATTTCGTTTATTTAATTCCTGAATATGCATATTACTTCACAGCCTCTGAGTTTTTTAGACGAAAGAGGAAATTGTCTGGTTAGGTTACTGGATACACCAGTGATTACACTCATTTATTCTATCGTAATTGCTAAAGGACACCCTCTAACACCCAAGTTAGATCAACAACTGACAACATGGTACAGCACGGATTTGTCGATAAAATTCTTGACAGTTATAAAAAGCAATATATTGATTATGGTAGTTATTTGAGCGTAGAAAAACTCAATATGAGTTCTGTTAAACTTCCTTTTCGAATATGGATTATCGGAAATATCTTGGGAATCGTTATATTCTTGAGAGAAGTTTTCGATTAAAAGAAAATAGGATACAAAATTTCAGCTGTTGTTTGAGCCATTAAGTACAACCAGGGAATGAGATTATGGATAGGATCGATAATATTGGAAGAAAAGTCCGTTATGATTTTATGAATTTTCATTTAATGACAGAAATGTCATCATTATGCTATCATCATTAAAGTCAAACTGAAATTAATTGTATGGAATTAATGTATGTATACTTATATTAATGCTGTGATTTCATTAAAACGGACGTTTTTTTTAACTTACCTTATCACACTATAGTATAAAACAAAGTCGCTTTTTCTGTCCCTATGTCCCTTTGTATGCTTTATATGTATATCTTTGAAACTACGCAACGGATTTTGATGCGTTTTTTTTTAATGGATACAGTGATTCAAGAGGAAGGTTTATATGTATAATCAAAGATTATATAGTATACTCTATAATCTATGTGTATAATAACATCCATTAAATAGTGGAGAACTACTGTTATTTTTGAGGTTTCTAATGTGATGTCGTAAATAATTTCATTTTTTCCGCTTACATTGCAAATGCAGGCTGACCCTACGAGTTTTATCAAAATAATGTACTAAGTATTGTACACATGAAAAGGTCTACAGAAAAGTCCGTGATGGTATATGTCTATCTCTATGGATAACCCACATAACTTTTTTTAGTCATTTACTTTTAACGACAAATAATGGCTATTTCGAAGCAATTTTAACCAATACAGCATAGATCCTTAACCAATTAAATACTTGAATACATTGTTCATTTAATATAGATTTATATGGCCCCTCTACATCGTATGATTTAGTGAATATTCGAAGATATAACAGATTTTAAAAATTGCGGGACGTAGCGTTTGCGGCGGTACCGGCCGGCCGCCCGGGCGGCAAGAGCGTCTGAGGCAACCCGTGCGAAGCCGGGGCGGGGTCGCTAGTAACATATAAAACGAAGGTTTTTTCAATAAGATGTGTTATTTTGATATTCAATCAAAGAAAAATGCCATTTTTCAATATTAATGATCGGATGTTATTTCATTATAAAGAAGAAGCTATGCCGTTAATAATGGAAAATAACATCAAGCAAATGACCACCACTACCCCGCTTTAAAGGACCATATCCTTTAATCAAATTTTCCAGTAACCAAATCAATCCGCTTAATTCACTTGAACTCTATCCTAATTGATCTGATTTGATGAAAACGTTCGTTGAATGTTAGGTCGAAATAAATCATATAGGTAATAGATCATCGTTGTAAATATTATGGCAGACGGATGGTTGCAAATATATGTATATGTAAGAAGAATTGAGTTTGCGGTTGGTTCTAGGTGAAACATCATAACAATTATATTGAAATTTGAAAGTACACTTAGTTTATATTTCACAGTTTATTCAGAAATCTGACACCTGCTTCGGCATTACAACCATCTTCAGAGGAGTACAAAAAGTAACATCTGTTACTTTATGGCACATTTTTACAACAGTGTCTAAAACAGGGTACTATATGTATAGATAGAACGACCCTCTCAAAACGTGCGCTTTGCGAGAGAACGCGAGAGCAATTATCTTTTACCGTAACCGTATCAAAGCTCCAGCAGAAGGATAGAAAAAAATTGTAGCTACTTAAATTATTTATTTGTAAAAATTTTGTCAATATAAAGTTAAATTTCATCGAAAAAAACGATAGGAACTTTGTTGGGCATCTTTAATAGCCCATATTAGGAAATATATGAATTCTCCCACATGTTATTCAAGAATTGATACGCAGGTAATTTTTACGTGAACAAGAACTTTGTGGATTCTCTATTGTATATACTAAATATGAAATCTAACTGATTACTATCTAAATATACAGGGTGTTCCTAAATTGAACGTACAAACGAAAAGGGGAGATTCTTAAGTGAGTTAAGAAAAAAAAGTCCCATAAACATGGGGTCGCAAACGTTTCGTTTCGAGATACAGGGTGTTGAAGTTTGAATTTTTTCATGTTTTTTCTCATAGTATCACACTTCACGAGATATTCAACTGAAACTTGTCATAGATATTACATTTGAGAGTTCTCACCACGGGACATGGCAATTTCGATAGAAGATCTACAGGGTGATATTTTTCTGGAACACTGCCACCTGTTCTTCTGCAGAACTTTTTTTTTGGGTGGGCAACTGTTAATTTGAAAGAAACGTAAAAAGAAGCTTTGTTCTTATCTAAACTTTTGGTCTCTGTAGTTTTGTCGTATCTACCAATGATTTCGAGAAAAAAATTTGATCGATTCTCTCAAAATCCTCGTGAAAATCCAAATATGATGGGACGGTCACTTTGTAAGCTGTGGTGAATGAATTCAGTGTCAGTTTTTATGGAAATTTCCTGGTCTGTAGCGATGATTCATAAGATTCGATAAACTCATATAATCAACACGTGTTTTTGATTAAAACTTTAAACACCTGTCTTCGAAAACGAAAGTTTCGACCCCATGTTTAGGGACTTTTTTTTCTTAACTCACTTAAGGAATCTCCCCTTTTCGTTTGTACGTTCAATTTAGGAACACCTGTATGTATAGTGAGCATTTTAGTAGAATTAACACATTTCTAGAATAATTCTTCCTCTTCGTATTGATGTTTTACATTAGATCATTAATTATTTCATACGTAACTCCCAAAGGACCTGCTGCTAGGTATGAATTTCCATTTGTTTTTTGTATCAGATAAAATGGTAACAACATATCCTCGCGCCATAAACAATTACATGATTTCATAACCGTGAGGAATAACAGGCATTAAAATGTATAAAATAAATTCAGGGACTCGTCATTATTGACATTTGCCTGCATGAATATTTGTTGAAAGTATATGCAAAACATGACAGTTTCATATATACAGTTAATTACGACAAAAAATCGATTACCCTGCTTCTAGGCAAGGTGGCAGAACTGAAGAGGGATTATCGTTAGCCTTGAAAAAGCCAGATATTTACATAATTCATCTTAATGGCAATTTTGAAGATCTAATGAAGAATTTATCGAATACTGAGAGTTTCAATCCAAGAGCGAAATATTTACTTCTCAAAGAAAAAACTTGAACTATATCGACTACCATAATGAACTATTACTTCTTGCTTGATGTGATAGTTATAAACAAGAGTAATAATGTGTTAACAAAATATACTCATTCCAAATTCAGATACACAGCAGAAGGTTGTTTTGATGAAAGAAAATTTGACATTCCATTTTTCGAATCACAAAAAACCCTCAATAGAAACAGCTTACACGGTTGCTACTTCAAGTTGCCTCCAGTTCAGATTTGCTCGTCATATTCCACAAACTGTACACAGAAAGGAATCCTTCTTGAAACCGTTGAAATGGCTTTCACTCAATGAATTTAACAGTGAATTTCGAAGAGCACTTTCTACCTGGCCATGGAAGCAGCAGTATTTTAACAGGAGGAGATTGTCAGATTTATTCCATACCGGTGTACATGACTCTATTCGATTTCACTCAACCATTTTTCTTTGATCGCATGGTTTGGGCTGTGAGGATACCTAATGAAAAACCGAGGTGGACTCTAGCACTCAGTATTTTCGACAGAGAATCTGGCTTTTTCTGGATATTTTAACTACCATAATATCCTTTTTATGGTATTCGACAAATTATTGCTAGGAAGAAGAACAATCCTAAGATCATCATTGTTGCCCTTGAAAGCAGTGGTTATATATTTTCTTGATCAGTCCAGGGAATTGAATGCATTATATTCCACGCAACTGATCTTGAAAACTCTTTTTATATGGTTAACTTTTCCATGAACTTGTTTTACAAGGGGGAGTTTTGCTTATTTCTTAACAGGAGTTGACTATGAACAACCAGTATCTTCATTTGAAGACGTCATGAGTTTCTAATTTACTGTGGGATTGGAATCAGTTTGCCAGGGCTTATTCGAAGATAATAATGATATTATGGAATATTTCAATGGACACTTGAAAGAATGTCGTTCGAAGAAAACTGCTGGTAGGGTAGCAGAAGAGAATAATTATGCTTATTTAATTCCCGAATATGCATATTACTTCACAGCCTCTGAGTTTTTAGACGAAAAGAGGAAATTGTCTGGTTAGGTTACTGGATACACCAGTGATACAATCATTAATTCTATCGTTATTGCTAAAGGGCACCCTTTAACACTCAAGTTGGATCAACAACTGACAAGCGCTTGTACAGCACGGATTTGTCAATAAAATTATCGGCAGTTATAAAAAGCAATATGTTGATTATGTAGTTATTTGAGAGTAGAAAAACTCGATATGAGTTCCGTTAAACTTCTCTTCGATATGGATTATCGGAAATATCTTAGGAATCATTATATTCTTGAAAGAATTTTTCGAAGATAATAGGAGACGAAATTTCAGCAGTTGAATGAGCCATAAAGTAAAAGCAGGAATGATACTATCCATTGTATAAGAAATTTTCTTATACAATGATACTATGTGTAGGATCGATAATATTGGAAGAAAGTCCGTTATGATTTTATGAGAGAAATATCATCATTATGTTATCATTAAAATCAAATGAATTGTTCAGAATTTACGTAAAATTTATTGGAGCAATGATTCCATTGAAATGAATTACAGTGGAACTTCCCTATAACGAACCTTTGTATAACGAATTTCGTACAAGACATTGATTGCACCTTGAATCCAAATTATATGTTGAAAACATCCTCTAAAACGAAGCAAATCCTCTCTATAACGAAATATTCAAACATCACTCTTTGAATGGGTACTGGTAAGAAGGTATAAGGGTGGGTTTTTTCCGAATTTTCCAGGTGGTACGTAATGAATCCCGACCTTAAACTAAATCATTACAGCGGGCAGAGATATCCTTCTGAAACAGTTTTAAATACACCCCTGGCTGTTTGGTTCAATCTAACCATTACGCTAGTATGAAAGTTGTGCGAAATGTCGAAAAGGAAGTGCTTAAGTTTGAATGATAAACTTAAATTTTTTTGCGGATTTAGCGCTTTCGTTATAGGGAAGTTCCACTGTATATTGTAACTTATCGTATAACATATAGAATAGAAATATGCTCACATAGAGACGGTTTGTTAAGATCTTAGGTATAACAATGTTTATCATGCATCGAATAAAAATATCTCGTTACTTCACCTTGTTGGGTATAAAATACTTACTCATTAGCCATAGGCTCATGATGACTAAAGTAATTCGAGCTGAATCGAGTTTGTCATCCCATGACTCAGAAGAATAAATATCTGCACATTGAAAAAAAGAAATTCATGAACCTTACTTCTCTATCCCTTGTTCTCGAGATGCTCTCAGTTGTCATCAAATCTGAGACCCCCTGTACATCAGCTGAAACAGCTGAACCTGAGAGTGAGTTCTTCTTCGTTTAAACTTTAATCTCTATGTCTATGAGTCTGTGACAGTTTCTATCAAAACAATCTAACCTAAAAATTAGCCAATTTCACTTTCGGAGACTATCTTTGCCCTTTTTTCAGTTTTTCTAAAAATGAAAATAATTGAATATATACGTTGAACACTGTTCGTGGGGAACAAAGCTAATGCTGTGAAGGTGAAAAAGTAGATAAAACCTTATAATGTCGAAAAGAAGCACCGACCCATCCTTGAGAAAACCTAGGGTAGTTGTAGGAACGCCTCTCAATAGATTAATTAATCTCATGTCCTTAGGGGTATTCGTGTTAGCGGTATTTCTTGGTACCTTTACGAAAAGTGGCCCCAGTCACAAAAACTATACAAATCAATATTAGATGGAAAATTTGATGATCCACCTGAGATGAAGTACCGCTTAGAATCTATGAGATTTCTGATGAAAGATGCCTCATACTTTGATCTTATAGTAAAATTACAAAGAAGAACATATGAAAAGGAGAGAGCTTTGAAGGAAAAACCATGGTATGTGAAAATTATGCAACCAGAAGAAGGAGATGGTGAATAAGTTTTGGAAAATAATAAAAATCCATTCTGAATAACTGATTAAAGCAATTAGAAATGGATTGTACATAGTAGGATAGTTCCAAAATAATTAAGTTGAAACTAAGTTTATTTCATGTAATACCTGCAATAATAGAGCAAGAGCCCGTGAACCCCAGACGTTCGTTATTATATAAAAGCTGAAAACTTGTCTACGCATGCTCCCAACACAGGTAAGAACGATGGACCATTATGAAGTTTGGGTTACCCTGGCTTTGGCAGGTAAACGGTATTAAAGGGGTGTAAATACTGATCTAATTTTCGTCATTTTATAAAGTGTGATTTTTTGATATCACCTTCAGAATATCATTAAAATCACGTCATCAATTGCCAGACACTACTTTAGTGGCAACCCCTTGCCAGACACCCTTAATGTTTATTAAATTATATGTAATTCTACTTACTGAGTGGGTGCGAGTGATACGGTATGATTATAATGACTTATGCAAATAAATTTTTTGGTACAGATTTATATAACTAATCATTTAAGTGAATCTCAAAAACATCTGAAGAAAAGACATTCGATGCTACAACTAAATTAAATTGTTAATAGAATGAATTAAAATTTTAACTATTTTATTTAGTTGTAGCATCGAATGTTTTTTCTTCAGATGTTTTTGAGATCCACTTAATGATTAGTTATATAAATCTGTACCAAAAAAATTTATTTGCATATCATTATAATCATGCTGTCTCACTCGCACCCACTCATATATACTGTTTCGCACTCGCACTTGCAGCTAAACTACAGCTGTCTGGCAAAGGGTTGGCACTATCAAAAATGTCTGGCTAATGGGGAAACATTATCTAATTATTACCCAAGTATTATATATAAAAATCAGCTTTTAAACTATAACGAAAGTAAAATTACATATAATTTAATGAACATTAAGGGTGTCTGGCAAGGGGTTGCCACTATAGTAAGTGTCTGGCAATTGATGACGTGATTTTTAATGATATTCTGAAGGTAATATCAAAAAATCACACTTATAAAATGACGAAATTAGATCAGTATTTTACACCCCTTTAATACCGTTTACCTGCCAAAGCCTGGGTAACCCAAACTTCATATGGTTCATCGTTCTTACCTGTGTTGGGAGCATGCGTAGACAAGTTTCAGCTTTATAAAATAACGAAAGTCTGGGGTTCACGGGCTCTTACTATAATTAATGCTTCATTGTGGCTGAAATAAATATTGGTGCTCATATTTCGGCTTGGATGCTTGTGAGAACTTTGAATTTAATATCTTCCTGTTTGTATACAATGCCCGTTGATCATATGATCGTTCGTTTGGGCCAGTTCATAATTGATGTGAGCTAGACGTTTTGTTCAAAATGCTCAGAACAAAAATTACATCAAGATGTAAAAGTAATTTTTGTTTCGTATTGTGTACGCTTCCATGTAATTTGTTCATTTCAACTTTGAGAATTACTTCTATGCTCACTTCTTTATAGTATTTGTTTCAGAGTTTCGTGCTCCTTCGCTGTTCCATAGACTACAGGCCCGTGTTGAAAAAATTATGGGTCATTTGAACCACCAGGTGACCTATCTAGAACGATATAAGAGCATAAAATAATAAGATTCAGCACTATGCCGTCACTTGTAAGCTGTCCAACTGAGTGCAGGTGGGAATTCGAAAGTACAGGTAGAGTGGGTATATTTTGGTCACATATTTTTGTACGGCATTCTTACCATCGATTGATCCGTGAAAAATAATAAGAAAACGAGTAGTGCCGTAAAAAAATGTGGAGCCACAAGTGAAAATTTTTTTTTAATTTCGACAATTACCTGGGCTAATTTGGTCATTTGATTTTGTACGGCATCTGTGTCATACTATTTCAATGCTGCTTCTAATCCATTATTCCGCAACGCCGTACAAAATCATACGACAAGGGAAAAAAATCTAGGGTTGCAATCCCCTCTCTTTCCGTAGTCCAGGGGGTGATTTGACACAACATGAGATAAATTTATTTTGAAAGTATTTTATGCAAAGATAATATTTTTTCATATGCCGTACATTTTCGTTGGTCCAAAGGGGAAAAAAGAAAATTCTTTTATTTGTCCTAATTTTCATAGTCCTTTCGTGATTCTAGGTTCCAAGTTAGAAACTATGTTGAATATGGATTTGTGTACTATCCATTTATATCAAAATATAGACATATTGTCACTGATAATTCCAAAATACAACATATTTTTGAGAAGTACTCATGACACTGAAGTTAGCAGACCCCCTTGTTGCATGATTTTGTACTGCAAACTTCAGTGTCATGATTACTTCTCAAGAATATGTTGCATTTGGAATTATCAGTGACAATATGTCTATATTTTGGTATAAATGGATAGTATACAAACCTTAGACTAAGATACAACCCATATTCAACATAGTTTCTAACTAGGAACCTAGAATCACGAAAGGACTATGAAAATTAGACAAATAAAAGGATTTTTTTTTTTTTCCCCTTTGGACCAACGAAAATGTACGGCATATGAAAAAAATATTATCTTTGCATAAAATACTTTCAAAATAAATTTATTTCATGTTATGTCAAATTACCCCCTGGACTACGGAAGAGAGGGGATTGCAACCCTAGATTTTTTTCCCTTGTCGCATGATTTTTGTACGGCGTTGCGGAATAATGGATTAGAAGCATCATTGAAATAGTATGACACAGATGCCGTACAAAATCAAATGACCAAATTTACCCAGGTAATTGTCGAAAATAAAAAAATATTTGACTTTGTGGCTCCACATTTTTTTTACGGCACTACGCGTTTTTCTTATTATTTTTCACGGGTCAATCGATGGTAAGAATGCCGTACAAAAATTGTGACCAAAATTTACCCACTCTACCTGTACCCTGTACTTTCGATTCCTCACCTGCACTCAGTTGGACAGCTTATAAGTGACGGCATAGTGCTGAATCTTATTATTTTATGCTCTTATATGTTTTAGATAGGTCACCTGGTGGTTCAAATGACCCTAATTTTTCAACACGGCCTGTAGTCTACTAGTGCTGGTTCGTAACCAGTATTTTGAGTTGCTCAAGAGCAACTCACAGATCAAAACGAATAGGCCCATTCTGAATTGGCCTTTTGACTATCACTTGCTCATTCAAAAAGCAAATATGTGCTGACAAAAAAATCAGTAAATGAGCAAATTTAATCTGATATGAAAATAATTTACAAAAAAGGAAAAATTTATTTCATTCTTTCAAATTTTACTATACCAACCCAAAAATCATCTAATATAAAACCTGAACTCTCTATAGTCCGTTCACGAAGTTTGGGCGCATAGTAGGCGTTTGTTTATTTATCTGAAGTATTTATTTGCTGTCATAACGTAGAATAAAGTCAACGTTGCCGAATGTACCCGGCCTCGTCCGACGAAGTTGCGATTTATCAGAGAACTATGGAATATTGACAACATTGCGTATCAATCTGACA
Source organism: Propylea japonica (assembly GCA_013421045.1). Taxonomy (NCBI): domain Eukaryota; kingdom Metazoa; phylum Arthropoda; class Insecta; order Coleoptera; family Coccinellidae; genus Propylea; species Propylea japonica. The sequence continues at coordinate 20,470 of JACDNR010000549.1, forward strand.
AGAAAATAAACAACATAACCTAAATTTCAATGTACACAGTGGAATATGCCAAATTTCCATGGCCAATCGACGGCTCAACCTTTCGTGAACGGACTATAGGTATATATGTTGTACAAATATTATGTACAGGGTGACCAAAATCCCTTCTCTTGTGGGAGATCTCGAGAACTAGGAATGCAGAATAATCGATGCTTGCTTCACACACTTTTTAATAAGTGTTCAGAGGTGTTTAATAGATTTTATTAACTCAACCGTTTTAGGATAAGACATCTATTTGTGATTTATAAATTTAAGGGGTGTAATCAACATGAGTACTTTTGTATTGAAGCAATTCCTTTCCCGATTTAATAAATGTATATGTTGCTATTTCCACGAGAAGAGAGGGAGTTTATAACCCCTTTCATTGACCCAAGGCCCTACCCACCGTAAACAGGATAACTTCCGAGAGGAAGAACTTAAAAATTTCCAAGGTAAGTTCAAAATTTTAAAAGAAAGTATGTAAGAAATTGATAAAATGAAATCAATAGCTCTCAGGATATTCAAATGTGATTTATCGATTGCCCAATATGAACAAGAACGCAAAAAAAGACTTCACATCATTCAGTAGAGCAGAAAATTCAAATTCGAAAAAGTTGGCAGAAAATAAAAAATTCAATGCTTCACTGTGATTAGAACAAGCGACAAGCATGGCAGTCGAACTTTTAACAATTGCACCATGGCGATAAAGTACTTGAAGTACCCTCGAAATTTCAGAACTCTCTTACTCCATCTGTTCGAGAGTTACCATTTTCAAGGCCGGACATTCGTCATTTTTGACTTCGGATTCTTCACCAGAACAGTCCAATCGGGTTGTTTCGGACCAAAAAAAAAATATATAGTCGTTCACTAAAGTTTGAGCGCATAGTAGGCGTTGTTTATTTATCTGAAGTTGGCAATATTTGCTGTCATAACATAAAATAAAGTCAACGTTGCCGAATGTATAGTCTGTTCACGAAAGGTTGAGCACATAGTAGGCGTTTATTTATTTATTTGAAGTTGGCATTATTTCCTGTCATAACGTAGAATAAAGCCAACGTTGCCGAATGTACTCGGCCTCGTCCGACAAGCTTGCGAGTTATCAGAGAACTCTATGCATGATTGACAACATTGCGTATCAATCTGACAAGAAAATAAAGAACATAACCTAAAATTTGTATTCATAATTTCATCCATGTTGTTAATAATTGAAATATCTTTCAGGTATTTGGATTTATTTCGACACTCCTTTTTACAATCATTTCACCGACGTTTCGGTCGCAAATCGGTCATTATCCTTGATAAAGGTCCGATTTGCGACCGAAACGTCGGTGAAATGATGTAAAAAGGAGTGTCGAAATAAATCCAAATACCTGAAAGATATTTTCAATTATAACCTAAAATTTTAATATAAACAGTGGAATATGTCAAATTGTCATGGCCAACCGACTCAACCTTTCGTGAACGGAGTATACCCGGCCTCGTCTGACGAGCTTCTGAGTTATCAGAGAACTCTATGCAATATTGACAACCTTAAGTATCAATCTGACAAGAAAATAAACAACATAACTTAAAATTTCAAAGTACACAGTGGAATATTCCAAATTGTCATGGCCAACCGACGGCTCAAACTTTCGTTACATGCATTGCGTGAACCGATTGCACGCCCTTCCCCTAGGAATAAGCACACAATAAGGAGGGAAAAAGGAAAATTGTTAGGAGGGGATGTATCCTCAGAGTAAGAAGTAAATATAGAGATGCCCCTACCCGTGAATAGTACTACATTGTGATCAACCAAGCTCTAGAGTGAGATGGGGAGCAATTTACTGCCGAACTGGGGTGAAGTAAAGAATAGGTTATATTTTCATATCTATAATTTCTGAATATAATACAACACTTTCGTAAATCTCCATAGCCATAATTATCAGAATACTTATAAACAAACAATAAACTGCCACCATGCGGTAAATGATTTAATTTATGAACCTCAGATCGAAAGGAAAATATAAACAGGACGCATCAAATAAATAAAAAGCAACAGAACGATGTTGCCTAACTGACAGAATTGTCTATAGCAGACTCCTGCTGTTATTACCATAGTAGGGGAACCGTAGAGCATTATCCCAATACGGAATGAAGATCAACACAAGTTCGCAACGCCGAATGCTGTTTGCGTTCATAAACAGATTCTACTTGGCTGTGTCAACAAATGCGTGAAGTCATCTCTAGGTTTAATTTTACTCTGAGGATGTATCGAATGAATAAAAGAGCGTATAAATAGTACTATTTCTTTTTATAAATATATATAATATATATAATAATATAACAAATCAATTTGCTGCATCACCAACTACCTTGTTTGCCAAATCTGCGAATTTGGCGGTATAATCAAAACTGTTTTCTGTTAATAAAGATCTTAGTTGACAGTCAACCTGCAAAAGTGAAAACTTTTAAATTATAAATAATATTTTATTTTGTGAACTTACATCGTGTGAAACGTCATCATGCGATTTCATTGGAGATTCTAGATGGCCCAGAAACTACTTAAAGAAAAATCTGCAACTTCAGAACTAATCCATTGATGTTCATTTTCCTAAGTATAACTGAGGGGCTGAGAGACCTTGCCGTATCGAGAAAAGCTGTAAAAAGGAGAATATTCAATTGTGAAGAATTTTAAATCTGTTATTAGACCAAGCATAGAGCTATCGGAAGGTCGATTTCGTGACAAAATACTACCTGAAATCTGACTGTGCAGTCATGCAATAGGTAGTTTCTACATGTTTTTCATGATAAGTTCCACTCCTGAATCGTCTTAGGTTTTATTTGAGAAGCGAAAAATTGCCAAAAAAATCCAAAATTTTGCTTTTTCGCTTATAAAACGTATTGATCTAATCGAAAAGCTGTAAATGCACTTTTTGTAGAGAATTCAAAAACAAAAAAAATGGGAGGTGACACGTCTCAGCGGATGATAGGAGACACCGCAGACTGCAGACTTTTTATCGGCCGATAGTAATAGTTAGGTTGGGCTGAAAGTGCGCACACGAGCAAACTTGTTAAGTTGGCTCGGTATGCGCATTTTCGCCCAACCTGACTAAACTATCGGCCGATTAAAAGTCTGCAGTCTGCGGGGTCCCTTAGTTCCGAGAAAAGTCCAAAAAACTGGAAAAAACATCAATTTTTCGAAAATTCATAACTTGGTCAATTTCTGAGATGAAGCGTAGTTGCTCTGAATTTAAGTAGTTATTAACATATACTTTATTGGTGCACAATTACAACGCTGTCGGATAAATAGTTTTTGCACAATCGCAGTTTTCCGAATTCGACGTACTTTTTTCAAGAAGGTCGTGATACTCGGCTACTTGTCGGATTTGAATTTTACAAAAGCATTTTAAAGAAGAAATAAAATTCTTCAAATCGTTTATCTTTCGATAACCGGCCGATAATGTTTAGTGGGTGAAAAACGGCGTCAAACAGGAGCAAAAAGCATCAAACTAGTCGCGGAGTGGGAGTCGTCCGCAACGCGATGTGACGCGCGTAAGATACAAGGTATTAGGGATGGGAAGTATTAGGAATACCAGGTATCGATACTACGTATCAGCATACAAGTACGTATACCTGGTATTGGCTAATACTTGCAAAACAAGTATTGAAATACTTGCAACGCAGAAGGCAGTCGGCGCTTCTCGAACTCGGATCCTTTCTTTCTATGTAATACTTGTAAGTACGTACCGATAAGGGACGGACTGGGACGCAGGTAGTATTTCGTTACGAGTATTTGGACAAGTATTTTGGTACTTTTTGGAGCAGTACAAGTACAGGGATACTTGTTTACGTGTTTCAGTTGGTTTTTTTTCAATCGAACGAAACTACCGCGGGCGTTCTTATAATTCTACCTGATTTGACACCGCACTTTTCGAAGGGAGAATGAGCTGAAAACAAAATAACTTGAATTCTAGGAATAGTGGAAATTGCGGAATTTTTAGATAAATGGTTAGCGATTTTATAATTATGTCAATAAATTTTAAAGAATGTGTTTGAATTAAATTCAGGTACAGGGTTTTTCACTAAATGTTCCCTCCCCCCTTTAACTTTGTTACTAAAAGAGATAAAAAATTTCCATACTATTTTCACAAAATCAACTGAGATTTTCAATATGACTTCACAAACTGAAACATATACAGGGTGGCCAATATATTGATGACACCTTTTTTTAATTTGGCTTGCTCTTTTTTGCCCTGATTTCAACCAAATTATTAATATAGAATCCGATGAAGTATTTTCATCCATATAACAATTGTTAATCTGAAATAAATGTTGAAATATTCATATATTATTCATTACACAAAGAGATTATCAGTAAGTATTAAAACTGTCGAAAATATTCATTCACTTCCATCAACAAAAACAATAGTATTATTACGACATCGGAAATACGTACGGTACTTCGTACCAAACCAATCCGTTTTTAGACCACGCCCAATACTTGCAAGTATTTCAATACCTGGTATCCGTCCCTGGTATTTGTCGATAATCATACTTGTCATACCTAGTATCGAAAGAACAAGTATTTCCATCCTACAAGGTATACAGTTTTTCCCTCGCGTAGCGGGCGACCCCACTCCGCGACTAGTTTGATGCATGAGGGAAGAGACAGACCGGTTTCGGCCTCATTAGGCTCGTCAGTGTCCCATATCCCTCAGAGACAACATCCTATTGAAAAACTTCTACATTTAAGACTCTATCGAGTAGTATCTTACAGATGGTGACATCTAGTAGTGAGTAGTTTCAAATGAGTCTTACAAGTAGTCTTAAATGTAGAAGTTTTTCAATAGGATGTTGTCTCTGAGGGATATGGGACACTGACGAGGCCTAATGAGGCCGAAACCGGTCTGTCTCTTCCCTCATTGACAACATCTTGAATAAATCATCCCAGTCCGCATGAAGATGGTTCTGTGAGCCTATAAATTGAAGATTGTATTCATTTCGATGATTACTATTTTCAATTGTCTATGTTTCGAAAATTGGTTAGGTTAGCCTCCTTAAAGGCAAAGAATTTTTTTTGTTTGTCATTTTTTTTATCTTAGGTTCTTTTACGGTTATTACCTTCTAATTATTAGCTCTACATTCACCTGACGTTCCATCTACATTCATTGGCATATCCATTTCGTCTGGCAATTGATTTTCTTTCATACACAAAATGCGATCAAATTGTTGTCAATGTCACGTTCTACCATCACAGTATTCATTTCTTGACCTTCACTGCTGATTATCGGTTGATCAGATGTATTGCTGCCGTTACTTTGCTGAGAAATTATATTCATACGGACTATTTGGTGGCCACTGCTTGCTTTAGGCATTACTGGTAATTCTCTTTCGACAACCAGCTGCTGAGTTCTTAGTCTTCGACCTTTTCTTATGGTATATTTTGGTTTCAACTTTTCGATACTCTGAAAAAATATGATAATTGATATACTCCGTTCACATATTGAGCGTAAGTAGGCGTTTGTTTATTTATCTGAGATTGGCAGCCTTTGATGTCATAACAATGAACAAAGTCAACGTTGCCAAATGTACCCGGCCTGCCGGCCTCGTCCGAAGAGCTTCGGAGTTATCAGAACTCTATGTCTTATTGACCACATTGCGACCAATCTGACACGAAAATGAACCTAACCTTAAATTTTAAATAAACAGTGGAATATGCCAAATTGTCATGGCCCGCCGACAGGTCAAACTTTCGTGAATGGACTATAATACATCAGTTATTATAGAGATTTATTAATGAACTAAGTCTCAGAGTGAAAAGTACATATAGTCCTTTCACGAAAGTTTGAGCGCATTGAAGGCGTTTGTTTATTTATCTGAAGTTGGCAGTATTGGCTGTCATAACGTAAAATAAGTCGAGGTTACCGAATGTACGCGGCCTCGTCCGACGAGCTTGCGATTATTAAGTCGAATTTTGGCGATGTAACTACAGCTTACCACAGCTTACCATAGTTACATAGTTGACAGTTAATACACGTATTTTCTGTCAAATGATCACGTGATAGTTAGATAGTTACATGTAACCACAGCTCGCCAAAATTCGACTTTAGAGAACTCTATGCAATATTGACAACATTGCGTATCAATCTGACAAGAAAATAACAACATAACCTAAAATTTCAATATACACAGTGAATATGCCAAATTTCCATGCCCACCGACGGCTCAAAATTTCTTGAACGGACTATAGAGATGCCCTCACGCATTTGTTGACGCAGCAAAGAATAATCTCGGAAGAACATAATATAATAATTAATAAACTGAATTATTTTATACTGATCGTTGCTTAATAGTATTCCGGTGTATAGCTGTGGTAAAATTACGAAAATGTATTAAATTCAGAAATTGTAGAAATGTGGGGACATCTTTATTTATCATCTTTGTTTATTTTTACTCTAAGATATAAGTTTATGCACTCTGTTTTTTTGTTTGATATAATTAAAAAAAACTGAATTTGCTTATTTTAGATAACAAATTAGCGAACTTATTAAATTATATCTCTTCAAATTCATAATTGTACAAAGTAAATTTGGAACTATAGTAAATGGTACAAACCACTAGGTCGGATTCAAAATTAAATTCAACTAGAGGAAATTTATGAAAAAAACTATAAATTTCATACTCACATCAAGCTGGGCAATAAGATGAACTGGTGGAGGTTTACATTGAGGTCTCACAAAGTCATCAAACAGTACGTTTTTCTTTGGATCATCCCCATTTATTGAGCTCTGTGGTGCATCAATTTCCATAACAATTTCATTCTCACCAAGTTTCTAAGGAAAATATACAAAGTGAACTTTCCTATCATTCTAACAACTGAAATATCATTACCTCTTCAACTTCGGCAGCTTTAATAATAGTTTTTTTTTGTCGAAACACTTTAGGTGAGCAGACATGACCACAAGAACACTTTGGTGAAGGTTTTTTTCTGCTGCATTTTCATAACATCTACAAGTTTTTCAGTGTATCGGTGAACCCAAAATTGTTTTGCAAGTTTTCACTCGGTACATTGGTTTAGCTTCCAATGTAGAATGCTCAAATTCTTCGTTGGTATTTGGGGCTACTTTATCTACCCATAATATTCAAGAACCAATTTGAAGCTGAACCAAACTGAAAACATGAAAATGTCAGAGAAATATATCCATACTATATTATTGCGAAAGTAACTCTGTCTGTCTGTCTGTTACTCTTTCACGCCTAAATGGCTGAACGGATTTTGATGAAATTTGGTATGGTGATAGATGATAACCTAGAAATGTCATAGGCTATAAATATCCCCCATCGTTCTTAGGGGTAGGCAGTAGGCAGATAACTAAATTGAGTTAGTAATTTTTAGTCGTTTTTGTTGGGACTTTTGCTCTTTCACGTCTAAACGGCTGAACAGATTGTGATGAAATTTAGTAAGGTAATAGATGGTTACCTAAAAACGATATAAGATCAAATGATCACGTCATCGTACTTAGGGGGTAGGAAGTAGGCAGAAAACTGAATTGAGTTAGTGATTTTTTTATGGTTTTTGCTGGGAGTTTTGCTCTATCATGCCTAAACGGCTGAACGGATTTTGATGAATTTAGTTAGGTGATAGATAGTAACCTAGAAAAGGATATGGGCTATTAATATTCATGCTATCGTACTTAAGGCGTAGGCAGTAAACTAATTAAGTTAGTGATTTTTAATCGTTTGTTTTAAAAGTTTACCTCATTCACGCCTTAACGTCTGAACGGATTTTCATAAAACTTGGTAATAATAAAGATAGATCCTAGGCACGAACACAGGCTACTTTTTACGCTGGGAAAATACCTCATTCCCGCGGAAATCTAGCGTGATCGTGTCAAGAAGCCCATGACGCCATAGCTACTGAAAGATTTTGATGTTTTTTTTTACACTGAGTGTTACTAAGACTTCAAATTAGCATTTGATCACTTTCTAACTTAGAGGGTCGGTAGGCGCCATAATTTAGTACTTCCTACGCAGACGATGTTGCGATGTCACACTGTCTGACATCGGGGGTTGGCAGGTAGGTAGTTAGTAGTATTTTAAACCGATTTACATTATTTACTTTTTATATTTACTAAGGAAACATTCGGAGCTATCCATATGTAGCTTGGTTGCTTTTGAACAAATTTTGATGTGAAGTTGAGGACTGGAACAACGATAGTGGGACATTGTTGCAGGGGGACTTACAGCGGGAGAAAACAAAAAACTTATGCGACGAAGTCGCGGGTAAAAGCTAGTAGGCTATAAACAAAAGTGGTAAGCGAAAATTAAGCAACATACGGTAAATCTTCAAAAAAATATATTGAAAACAAATTTGATTCCCAAATTATGACGAATGTAGTAATGATTGTCCAGGAATGATTGACAACAAAGTAAGCCCTGGAAGTCCAGGTGCAGATTTATTTTTCGTTTATCATAGAAATAAATAGGACCTACAAATGGTTGAGATTTTTAAAAGTAATAGTGGAATCACTTTTACGTGAAAACTGTAAGATCTGACTTCTGAAAAATTCTGCTCGCTTTGGATACAATAGGAAATCTTCATTTTATCGCCGCTACATTTCAAATGTCGCTCACATAATTTTTATGTCAATGATAGTTTTAACCAAGACCAAGACTTTTTATAATCTACCCATTATAGGTCTGTCAGATCGGTCATAATAATACCCATTAATCACTAGTGAATATGAGTCATAATCCACTGCTGCCAGATGCTTCATGTATTTAGCTATAAAATTAAAACTGACATTTCTCCATTGTTTTTGGAATTCCCTAACTTACACATATGAGTGGAAAAACCTTTTCGAGGGCCAAATCTACTTTAAATATTATCAACTTTTGTTACAAAATATAGAATGGCCAGTTTATAAAAAATTACTTATATGTCAATTTATTTTTTTTCCACACTTCTTATAAAAGACATATTACGATCGCCAATGTTAAAAGTTCAAGATAAATATTCAGTAGTCGTGGATAAACTTTAGTATTCTACTCCGCATAAAGTCTATTATTCACCCAGTGATTTAAGGTAATAGTAATATATACTATTTTAGGTTATATCAGACGATATTTTGATACAAGAAGAATAAAATCGATTCTGCTGTCAGATATTCTTGTACACGCACCCTAACGCAGATAAATGAAGTTTTTCGAATATTCAATTTAATTCAACTCACCATTAAATAAAGTTCACCTATGGTTAAGTTATCACAGTCTTCAACAGTCCAACCATTTCTTATTTCAACTAATTTAGAAAATGGTTCTTCAACAGATATGTGTTTGTTGTTTTTATTATTGTCTAAAATTTCATCAGACTTAGAAGCACTTTGGAATTTGTCAACATGAGTGTTATTTAAGTCAGTTTTGATGTGCATTATCAAGCACTCAATTTCCTTTTTCACTTGATAGGTTTTGAAGTACTCGGCACAGCCAGTAGATCTAAGTTGTCATTATTTTTTGCATGATTTTGGCATTCATCTTTCACTGTTTCATCAACTGTGTTTGGTGGAATTACATTTTCTCCAATTACTTTTTGAAAAGATTGGTCTCTACAGTATTTTGGAGAAAATTTAAAGCGTTTTGAGGTGGAACATCCTCAATTTCATTTGATTCGGCAAAGTTTGTTCCACGTCCTCACTTCGCTCGGCTTTTACTGTATTTTAGAGATTGTCTCTGAAAAACTATCAGAGCGTGCTTTTTGCGTCGACTTTTACTGTGAAGCATGAGCTATCAGTAAAACTAGTATAACGATTTCATTTCACGAAAAAAACTAAGAAGTGTTAAATAATAAGAGTTGAGTAAAGAATAATATTCATTCATAAATATTAATAAACAACAAATGCATTCTCTTGAGCTTAATTTGTATACACATTGAGTCTTGGCCCCCCCAGTTTTCTCAAAGATATAACAATCTATTTTGCTTTGTGCGAATGTTATTCTCTGAAAACTAACTAAAATACATCTGTATTCTCTGAACAAGAAACATTTTTTGCTGGATTGTTTTTATTAAGCAATGATTCGAAATACTTAAATTGTCATGCTATATTTCACAAATTGAGAGTGATAGGGGGAGAAGACTTTTGACAGTTTTGACAATGCGTGTACCGGGTTTTTCACTATAATTTGACCCCCCTTCAACTTTGTTACTGAAGGAGATACAGAAAAATGTTTCATACGAAAGTTTCATGAAATCAACTGAGGTTTTTGATATGAGTCCAGAAACTGAAATATATACCAACATATTGATGGCAACTTCATTTTTTCGAATGAAACACCCTGTATTTTTTCCATATTTGGTTAGCTCTTTTTCCCCTGATTTCGAATATGTAACATATGTTGGTCTATCTTTCTGTTTTGAGCACCACAGAGTTTCAAATTTAAATAACCATCTGGCATACATTTTGGAAGTTCGTGAATATTTAAGTGGCCAATTTGATCTTTGGATTGGTAATGGCGCACCATTTTATGGCCACCAAATAGTCCCATTTAACACGTTGGACACGTTTTTATAGCCGTTCCTGAAGAAAAATTTCTTCAGCAATAATGACAATCAATGAAGTGGAGAATAATATTAGTGATATTAAATCATCCAATATTAAACCCATATGTGGACACTAATCCCGTCAACGCACAAAGAATAATGATAATATTGTAATGTAATTTTGAAGCTTTAATTTCTGACTTGAATCGGAGCCATAATAATGCTATCAAAAATATTTAAACAACTTGAGACAACTATATGAACTATGTGTATTGAATGAAGGTGGTCATTTTGAGCAATTTTTAGTTCATGTTATTCTTACCATACTACCAATAGTTTCGTTTTTAATTGGTTAAATAATTAAGTATTCTTTCTAAAATATACTTTCAAGTAGATTTTTTGGATATAAGAATTTCGTAGGTATGTCACAAATTCTTTCAATCAGTGTCATCATTCAAAACTTTGAAACTCTGAAATTGAAGAGACACATCCACATACACATTTATATTCGGATCAGGAGGAAATAGCCTATCAATAAAAGGAAGAATATACAGGACAAGGTGTCCTATTTGAAAAAATATAGTTGCATTCAATGTTGTTCACACTGTATATCTTCCCATTGACGTTATTATAACTCAAATGAGGATTTTCGTAAACGCACTCTGCCACTTGTAAAATTATACAGATCTTGGAGGTGGTTCTTAAAATTTTGAACTCTGTGGTTCTCAGAATAAAAGAGATAGACCAACATATGTTACATATTCGAATCAGGGGAAAAGAGCTAGCCAAACATGGAAAATATACAGGGTGTTCCATTCGAAAAAATGAAGTTGCCATCAATATGTTGGGTTACAGATGTGGTAGAAACGGATGGAAACACAGGAGTTCCAGTGTTAATTCGAGCAGATGCTCGGACTCCAGTGGAACAGTGGAAGAATCGAAACCGCAGAGCGATGCGATATTAAATAAGCGGCTGGTCTGTTTGGAATGGCATTCTGAAAACTCTATAACGGTAAGATCGGAGCATTGGTTACAGCAAACGCTACAGTCGGCAACGACACGCAACGTCGCGTCTTGCGACTACCACCGAAATACCAGCGTTTTTGCTGTAACCAATGCTCCGATCTTACCCTTATCAGAGCTTTCGGAATGCATTCCAACACCCCAGCCGCTTATTCAATATCGCATCGCTCTGAGGTTTCGATTGTTCCACTGTCCCTGGAGTCCGAGCCTGCTTGAATTTACACTGGAACTCTGTGTTTCCATCCGTTTCTACCACATCTGTATATCATTTTCTGGCCTCATATCAAAACCTCAGTTGGTTTCGTGAAACTTTGTATGAAACATTTTTCTGTATCTCCTTTAGTAACAAAGTTAAAGGGGGGGTCACATTATAGTGAAAAACCCGGTAATCAGATTTAATTTTTTTTATAAATAATAATTTAATAGTTGATTTCAACATTGAACAGAAATGCATCAATAGATTACTACAGTCTTTTTTCTCGCTCAGCTTAGAGCTATCAATTCCCATTCTTTCTTCTTCGTAAGCGTTCAGGCATATATTTTTCCCCTTGTGATGGAATCAGAGATATCAGTCCTTGCCAATTTCAATTTTGTTCCTCTTGAGGCGTGAACTTCAAATTGTGATGTGACTAGTCTGGCTTCTATGTCAAGTTCCGCTTCATCCTTTTCTCCGATCAACATTTCATCCTTTGGATAATTATTTTTGACCTATTCAAAAAGTTAAGGAATTTCTTGCTACATAAGAAATACCAATTTTATATTGTTCATTATTTCGAAGGATACATATTCAAGTTCTGCAGATTTCCATCTCTTGAAACACAATTGATAAAGTACTTAGTTTCTTTTGTAGTGGTAATACTGTTTGTATCCTTGGGTTCAGAGCAAACACTCTGTACTTTGAAGAAAGAATGCATATCTCTTTGTTGAAGTTGGATGACCACTCTTGTTGGCAACTCACAATCGTCATCCTTATCTGAAAAATAAAAAACAATTAAGATATTTCATTAGACCTTTCTATTTGACTGTAAAAGGGCCCACTCACTAAGAGGGAAGCGCGAAGACTTGAATGCGCGTTGTACGGGGTACAGTTAAAACGTGTGTGTATGGCGTAAATTTGGAATGCGCAATCATCTCCGTCGTGTGGCGTGTGCATTCTTCACCGTACGTGGAAGATATGAACCAAAAACGACCGTGTATGGGCAACAAGTCTGTGCACGTTTCATATTTTTAGCATACAGTGTCGGGTTCCCTATGTTTACATTGAACATTTTTCCCTAAATAACAACACACGCCACTGCCATTACATCAGATCTTTTTTTCACGTCATCTCACGCTTGTCGCACATCCAAACCAACACGCAAAACTGTATGTGTGTGGGAAATACGATGCACACTGTTTGCTTTACAGCAAACGTGCAGATACTTACTACTGCGCATTTTTCCTTCTTAGTGAGTGGGCCCCTTTAGATCAGTAAGAATCCTGGCTGTGGAGCCGGGTTCGAATCCTTGTGACAGCACAGATGGTTGTTGTGTGTCATCTTCATTTGATCTGGTTTACATTGGTAGAGGTTAGGTTAGGTTAGGTATAGAGTTAGGTGGTAGAGTACTTACTATTCCCCTACTAGCATGATGTAAAACAGATTGTGCTAGTGACAGTAAAGTACTAAAGATAGTACACAGTAGAGTGGATAGAACATGTGGAATAATCCACTTTACGATTCCATCCTCACTCCCACAATTTCACTATGATATTACAATCTTTCATTAAAGTAGAACAATATGAAAACATTTAACTGGAAAATGCCATTAAAAATTCTTTAAAATAATTTTAGTGAAAATATGAACTGATTTTCTTAGTAAATCCGCAATAGTACAAGATCTACCACATTGAAGTATAATATTTTTTTCAATGATTCAACACATAAGGATATCAGCTACAAAACAACACCTACATCATTTCTGTAAGTTACATAATTTGAGAGTTATGCTGTTCGACCATGACCACTATGCAAGCACCCCCAAACTTTTTTGTTGCGACAGGTTTGTCATGAGGGCTACTGCCTGTCTACAAAGCAGAAGGGCCATTTTGAGCAATTTTTATGATTAATTGTTTCTTTGGCCATTAAAAATTATCAAAAGTACAGCACTGAGTTTTATTTTATCAATTTTCATAAGGTCATGTTCGAACAGCAATTATTTTCTAATTATGTAACTTACATCACCTAGTCACGGAATGCCTGGCATTGCAGCCTGAGGAAGAAATACCTTGGACGAGAAACTTGTAGAGTGAGAAACTAGCCTCGTTGAAGCCTTCACATTATTAGATTTCATTAGATCTCTGGAACTGGAAGGAGAGCTATGAAGGTTTTGCCAAAACCAGCTCTGTAAGGGGGTACAATAGACCTTAGGTCGCAATGAACTGTAACCCCTTTTTAAAACTTTAACTATAACTTACAGAATCTATGTTGGTATCGTTCTGTAACTAATATCCTTGCCTGTTAGCTCATTGAAAAAAAATTATACTTCAATGTGCTAGTTCTTGTCTTATTGCGGATTAACTAAGAAAATCAGTAATTTTTTTACTAACTACTTTTTTTTAAAGATTGTTTTATGACATTTCTAAGTTGAATATGTTCATATTGTTCCACTTTAATAAAAGTGGTAGTATCATCTTTCAAAAAACATTTTTTTTCACATCTGTAGGATCTTTATGTCCAAAAAATCGGTATTATTTGGAAGGGTCAACTAAAATAAAAAAGTGAATTTAAAATGGGGGCCACTCCAAAACTGAGGGGGCAAACTCCCATATGTGAGTGTTTTTGTCGATAAAATTAGGTATATTTTGATGCCCTTAAATTATTGCTAAGTCATGACAAAACACACTGTATATCATACCGCCATATTGAAATAAATCTATTATTATTATCAATAATCTACATGGTGGGTAGTTTCTAGGAGGCTAACCTAGCCATAACGACCCCAGTTCAAATAATGATAAAATATCAACCATACATTTGAAGAATATCGAGTGATCAGAGTAACCATTAAGTAGAAACCAATATTAGAGTCAGGAAGTCTCAATGCGCCAAATGCTTCAATTCATACAAATATGAATTTTCATAAAGTATCATTTAAGTGATAAATCTGTACTTACCATCAAGTTTATTGAGTCTTCGAAGAGCTGGACACATAGGAGTTCTCACTCTTACCATTTTGCCTTCACACGGAGGGTAACACATCCGAGATGTATCAGTTCATTCAACTTATAATAAATTTTCCGACTTGTAGTGATTTTCTTTCTGAGCTCCCATAGTTGATAAGTCCATATAATTCTTGGACAGTTTTCTTCACACCTAAAAAGGAGTTACAGATAGTAATGTGAAACAACACAACTGTTGCTTTCTCATTTACCGTCAGAAACTTCAAAAAACTTCGATATTTTGTGCCATGTTCTATAGTAAGATGCCTGACATGATCTTTAGAGAACTGGTCAGTAGCACCTTCTTTTTCAGTTTTTGTGTAATGTAGGAATGGATATTTTCAAAATCCTTTCATACTCATTCAACGCCCTCAAAAAAATAAGCAGTGATTTCTTCGGTTATCCAGAAATATTCAACTTTCGTTGCTCTTTTTGTGATGTTAGGTCAGACTTTGGTTCTTCTTCTTCTCATACCTGTGAATGAATCAGTGAAAAAATATATCTAACAAATTCTGCCTAGAATAACAACAAACAACATTCTAAAACAATAACGAAGAATTCAAGTAAAATAGTTTATCATACCTGGTTTCTCAAACTGTAGTTGTAGTAGCAGCATTCAATAAAGGCCATCTAATTAATCTTCTTGAAAACTCTTGCACTTGAACGTAAGGTTTGATTCTTGTCATTTCCTTCTGGATAAGTTGTTACAGATCCAAGTAGTTCATCAACAGGAACGTTTTGTAGAAGTACATCAGCGTTTATACGAGGACTCACTTCCAAATTCGTTTCTTCTTTCTTGGCTTCATGATTCATTTTTCCTGAATGCTTTCATTACAATCAGATTCATGGGGTTTTCAATTTAAGGCAACAAAATAAACAGATCTTTTCTTTAAGAGACAAATGAAAACCTCTCTTGAACTCTTGAAATAAACAGTTAAAATCTGTATACACATAATGTATTCATCATTTGAGTGAAACGAAAGGATCAGACTTGAGATCAGTATATGCAGGTGATTACAAAACTTATGATGTATCCCAATAATTAATACATAAAAAATTATCATACAAGAATGATTAAAATGGAGTCATTACTTATCATCACATTTGATCATGAAGTTTTCTCCTGGTGCTAAATATACAATTATTACAAGTAATAAAGATTGTTATTGAAATGATCCTATGTTTAATGTGAAGTTATATTCAATTTGCAAGGAATAGCGGTGTACTTAATTGAGCAAAATCTAACATTTATTCTTGATGAACATGACCTAAAATGGATCCCATGCTGAATATATTATTTTGTGAATAACTTCTACATGGTAAATTAAACAACTGGAGGAATAATTCCACATGAAAATTGATTCAAGGAATATTGTCATTAGAGAAAACTATTGAATTTCTAACCTAAACGTTCAAAATTTGGATATTTATTTACATCACCATTGACAGAAATCAACTTACCGAGAATGACTAGGATTTCCAATTTCGGCACACTACCAAAAGTTAATTATTATATAACGAAACCATTAGCACATAATCACCCTTAAGTATTTTTCAATGTGAAAATGAATAAATATGTTTAAAAAAGCTGTACAAATACAAGTACAAAAATGGAGCAATTGAAAAGCAGGCGCGAACTAGCAAAACTAGCTCCTAAAGGCTAAAAGTGTAATGATGGTTGTGCGCAAGTTTGCTTTGAATAGTGGTTAATAAAAATTTTTGAAAATATAGAGAAATGAAATATAATTTCAAAGAAAAAATTAGATTTAATTATTTTGTTATTTATTTCAAACGAGACGAAGTTCGGACTCGAAAAAGCTGTAATGTTTGAATGTTTGAACTGAATACTTGTACCTATACAATTTTTTGTCCGTAAAAAGAGAGAAAAAAATCAGGGGATTTCTGGATTAACATTAATAGCTCGTTTATTTGAAGATAATTGTATTTTATAAATAAACATCT